>UFQX01000126.1:0-79241 GCA_900497675.1 Arapaima gigas | reverse complement strand
CCCCCCCCCCCCCCCCCTCCAGGATTGGAATATGCAGACACCTCCATTTTCATGCTCCCAGCAATTTTTTTTTATTTTTCTAGGTAATCCCATTTATCAAGTAAAAGTACACTGGCAGGAGTAATATAACACCGCAATCAACATAGGTTTGGAACAGATGTATAATGAGGTTGAAATATTGAAACAACAGACAAATGAACAGATGTGTTTACTTATTTTTGGAGGAGTGCCACAGCCAGTCAATGTCAAGCCCAGCTCGCTCAGCATTTCATTTGGCGAGTGGAATCGAGACCTTTCTTCCCCCTTTTCCGGTTTCAACAGAAAGTTGCCGTGAATAAATGTGTGCTTGACGTACATGCGTGACTAGGGTAGTCCAAAGAGATATAGAGGCACATAGCGGTGCTTTCTGGAGACACAACACCTCTGGTCACTGCCCTGGGAAAGAACCAACTCGAAAGGGGCATTCTGAATGATTAATACTTCTTCCATTCTAATAGCAAAATTCAGGTTTAAATGTTCTGCCATCCAGCCTGTCTGAGACATCAGTGGCAAGTTTCTGAAATAACCCAATTTAAAGTAGGGGCAAAACGTATTTATGTATGGTAATTATTCCTTGCGGCATTCAGGGTAATTATTCAGTTTTGCTCTCTCCCTCTCATTCCTTTCTCTCTCACTGTCATCTCTCCATCTGTCCTTCTGCAAAACTTGACGAGGGGTCCAGGGTGGGACTGGGAGAAATACACCCAGCATCTGTACCTGGGGGAGGTCATGTCACTCCCTGCCCAGGTTACATCAACTGACTTGAAAAAGGCAGAGAGGGGAAAAAGGGCAAGAGATCAAATGAAATATGATGGAGATACTCCAGCAGGAACAAATGGCCTCAGCTGTACAGAAAGGACATGACACCAAATCTCCACCATGATCAGTTAAAGCATTCCTTACTTAAGCCTAAATTAAAATAAGATATCTGATTCAGGAAAGGTCTTGGCTGACCTGCTCCGAGAAGACCGGAGTTACAGTATTTGGCTCCCTTTCCCCTCTGGGAAAGATACCTGCCCATTACTCTTGGCTCTTCCCCTTCCTGCCACACCCACACGACTAGGCCGGGAGCCTCAGAATCTGAGCGCCAATCCCTGATTAAAACCTCCCTCCTGTTACTATCCAGTCTGCATTGGGAGTGTGAACTCACAGCTCTGAAAGGAGCCACAGTATACCCCGATTAAAGGCCACACCAGATGGGCCACAGTGGTGGGTCACAGAGCCTGGAAGGATTCTGGCTAGGATCAAACATGGAGCAGGCTTCCCCTCAGCATACCATAGCATTGCTACCGTGGCACTGGTGACTCACAATGGAAAACATATTACTAATCAGATGATGCATCCGAGTGATCTCTTGTTTTTCGGGGCCCCCTCCAGGTGGAAACCTAGCAAACGTAGTTTGGTCTTTTTTGTGAAGTCACCATTAAGTGTTCACGATAGGCACATGACCCCCTGTGGTTTGAATAACAAGCCAACTAGGGATCCTGTGCTACCAATCAAGTTGCATCCAGTAAGTGTTGCTAGATTTAACCAATTTACTGCTTACATACTTGCAAAGGGCCAACAAATACACCAGCATGCTGGTCATCAATCCCCGCATTGCAGGACCAAGTTCAACTAAAGCTTTCAGATTATATCCTCAGAAAAATAAATAACTATGATCACTCAGGAGCTTTGGCAAAATATTCTCTGATGAGAGCATGGAGAACATCAAGAGATAGTCCAGATGCTAACAACCTGTTGACTTGACTTACACACCACTCAAAATATCAGTATCGCGAACATGCTGTCATCTAACTGGCAATACTATTTGCTCCTATGCTGCTGTTTGTAAATGAATTTAAAAAAACACATTTTTCCTATTCCCTGGCCATTATCTGTGGTAAAGTTCCAAGTAAAAAAATTGGGAAAACACTCAGAGGAATCATTACTCTCACCCATTCAAATGTTATATACATAGCAACACAGCAAAATCCCAAATGCTAAACTAAACTACTAAAATCTGAACTTCTATAGATTTAGTGTCTTTTTTTTGCAGTGAAGATAGCTGTTCAATACTAAAGAAGCAGATAATTAATTTAGTCTAAGAAACAAGGCTTTCACACCATTTAGATTATTTCTTGCTTTGAATCAACCCTAATCTGTTCTTAAATAAATCTGTGAAAAATTCAGAGTGATGGATGGGAAAGGTGCAAATACACTGCACTGAGTGTCGATGTTACACTCACTTATACTTCCAACAATTATCACTAGGTCCCCTGCATGCCTCGACATGCTACACAGGGAGGAGCGAGTGAGAATGAGAGAGGGAGCACGGGGAAATAGACAGATCTTCATTCTGTGCAGGGTTTCCGCTCAGAAAAATCTTAATGCGTTCATAATCAATTGTATTCAGCTATGACCAATTTGAAGTGATGTGCATGCACAAAGAGTACCACACTAGGCTGAAGTTATCTGAGGATGTCAGCAAAAACTCACAGTACATTGGCTATGTGCTGAAGGGGGATTGCAGCCATGGAGTTTATGGTAAATTGCTTATTGCTAAATCTGAGCTGTTGCGTGATAAGGAGGGACTGGGAAACTGGGGAGGGGGGGGGGGTCAAGTTGATTTAAGCACACTGTTGACAGTGCCGGACAGATTTCCAGGCAATTAGCTGTCCTGCACTCTTTAAAATCCCAGTTTTTTCAATGGATTTGATGCAGTAATTGGGGTAAAGCATGTGTCCAATCAGTGTCAAGTGTCCCTGGTCCATCAGAACCAGTATGCACTTGTTGAATAAGCCTCTCTTTGACATTGACATATTTGTTATTTAGCCTCTGTAAATTACAACTGCAATATTAATTTCTATATTCAGTGCACGTGTATACGCCACATGGCCACTGCAGTCATGCGACTTACATATTCCACTTATTTTGACTTAGTACCATCCATCATACGACATGTCAAAAGAGCAAGTATTAGATTGAAAACAGTCTAAATATGTTCAGGTCCTGATGTGTATAACTGTTTTCAAGTAATATCTATTTATCAGTTAGTGATCTCATAATTTACTCTGTCCATTAAAACCTGGCTGGTTTCAATCTATGAAGCTTTCAGTAAATAAATTTTATTTTAGTGCTGAATGCTTCTTATGCCAAAAATCTAATGATTGTTGAAAAAGTGAAGATAATGTTTTTTATACAGAAGAGAGAGCTGAGTAGAAAACACTCATGACATATGGTCTAAAAAATAAAATGCAAGAACAGTTTTATCTCATAAAAATATTCCATTTTTCTTGTCTCATTCTTGCTTGCATAGGAAGATACAGAGACCCAAGCGAACTGCAAAGGGTTAAACCGTGTCCTAAAGTTCGAGGCTCTTTGGTATAACCTCGCTTCATGAAACAAAATAAACCCGATTTGAAAGAGATGTAATAGACAAATCAAATATTTCCGTCAAAATGTATGCCAGTTTGTTCAATTTATACTTTCACTGAGGAATGAAAAGAAAGATTTCGACAAAATGAAACCTAACGTTTTATTCAGGCAGGTTAAATGGCGAACGGATGTTGCTGGCCACGCCTCTGCTGTAAATACCCCATCACTATGTCTACTCTTTGTGTACAAGGTCCTAACGCCATTGAGGACACCTATGACCATCACAACATACCGAGGTAAATCCAGCTTTAAAACACAATTAAAAATCAGTGCCACAACTTTCGCATTAGCCTCTTAATTTTCAAAGCTTGCTAAATCACTATAATTTTTAACAATTCCCAACATCACTGATAATCTGAGTTAATTTTGTATCTATTCGATACAGACTGTCGACATTCACTAGGGTTTGTTGCAGATGACCGTCACAAATAGCCACATTCGGAGACTTTAGTGCTGTTCCGTAAAGTAAAAACTTGTAACTGTCAGTATCTCTAACACATGAAATGGTGAGTAAAGCATAGTTATATGTACTTGAAGATTTGTCATACAAGGTTGATACTGTGTCAGGTATTGTATAGCGGTGGGCTTTTCAGCAGAAGAGACTCACCCATTAGCTCTATTTATCCCTTCCTGCTCTTCTGTACAAAATCCTGTGGGAAATAAGCAAATTCTTTAATGTTTCATTCTTGTATGTTAATATCCAAATTTAATATAGTACAGTATAAGGAATGACTGTAAGAAAAAGTTTTATTCAGAGGGCTTCCTACTCTGCAGTTTTTCATTTACATTTATTTAGCTGGTGCTTTTCTCTGAAGTGATTTGCCCATTTATCCAGCAGGGTAACTTCTGCTAGAGTTTAGGGTAATACCTTGTTCAAGGGTACTACAGCAGGAGTTTTAAATCAAGGTCCTTCGAGTGCAGGGCAGCGGCTCTAATCACTACACCACCGACAGCAGTTCAGTCCAGTTTTGTACCGCGGCCCTCTTAAAAGCAATTTAGCATAATTATGACAATAAAAGTGTTCTATTTCTAAGTATCTTATAACCACATAATTTTCCTGTGTTCACTGGATGTTTCCAAGTGTGCCATTCACCATATTAGATAATATTTCATCACTGATGAAACCAGTTTTCTTTTTCTGCTTTTGACATTCCACATCACAATTATGTTTTTTAATTAATCAATATTAATAACAGGGAAAAATGTGCCATTAACAAATTCATTTTGATCTTCACAAATTATATTGTAATGTTACTCTATGCCAGTGCCGCAGGGCTGTAACCTTGACCAGCAAGCATATTTATTGTTTGATTAATGGGTCCCCAATGGTATTTTCCTTCTATTCATTTTGCAGAGTTAGAAGCAAGAACGGGGAAGCATTAATAAAAATAAAAGTTCACTTTGAAGTAAATGCATGGAAATTGTGCTTTATACATTTTTTGACCGCTGTTGTCTGCTTTACACTGCTCCGTCCATAAGTGACTGTGGGACACCTGACAGAAGTGAGCATCAAGGGGTCCGTTTTATTTATCTACTTAGCTATTTTTGTGTAGATAGCCTTGTAAAAGCCACTTTGTAAGAGGGAACTAAATCCATATATTTCTGAATTGTAGTATATACTTTTGGGGAGTATTATTAATTGCGAGCTACATGATTGTGAAGGGAGGCAGATTTCTGAGTGGTGATGGTCATGACGTCTTGATAGTTTGTGACAAATGAAAAACCAGCAGAGAGAGAATGACACAAATTCGCAGCTGCGCAGAAAGAAACAAAAAGACATTTGACTTCTACCTAATAGACACATATTCCATATTGCAAACAAATCCAGTGTCCTATAAAGAAATACTGAAATAGTAAACTTCTCTGGTCTCTACGAGTCTTTTTTTTTTACATCATCTGTAGGATGTTCCTAGAAAGGAAATGAAACTTTTCATCTATTTGCACAGTGACATAACCTGTTTTATGGAGCAAAAAAAAATTTTAATTGAACGAGCATAAGCTTACATTATCCATGAGAAACAGTCATGTTTACAGATAAGCTGTTCACGCATTTCACTTTAAGTGTATTAATGTGAGCCAAGCAGTACTTAAAATACTTCATTATTAATAGCCTGCTGCATATACTCTATATTGAAAAACACACAAGTATACTTAAAATATCCTAATCTGAAGCAATTTGGGACCAAGTAAACATTAGAAATGACTGAATTTATATAAGAAAAGTGCTGCTTTTTCACAAGTGGTCCAATACTTGCCGGGATATTTTCTGTGTCCAGTTTAGGTATATTTTTGTAGATGCAGTACTGCTCAGTCTGTAAGGTATCTTTCATGTATTTGTAAGATTTTGCATTACTCCAACAAAGCTAAAATTAACATTTACTTACTGCTAACATTTACTCATTTGTAAAGTAGCTCTTAACATTGCTGACTGGCTTAAACCTGCTGATGCCCATAAAATAACCAAAACGTGCTCCATGGTCACAAGTCCACTACGACATGACTTGAGCTGAGCTTCAGTCTTCACTGACTCACTTGCTTTGGAGTCTTCAAGAAGAACCTGATTCTTTTTACATTCCCTAATTTCACTTCAAATTTAAAGCAATGCTACATGGATTACACTGGATTTAAACAGACAAACACATATCTGTCGATATTCCAGAATTAATTTTGCACATGTCAATATTGCTGCTTATTTTTCCAAAAATGTTTTTTGCAAAATTAGCTAACAGCAACTGAACCATAACTGAAGTTAACACGATGTTTCAGGTGTTTTCTTACTTTGGCACACATCATGGATTAATCTTTACATTCTTATTTAAATAAGTTCATTCCCAAAGGAAGAAAGAAAAGAATTGTATTTATAGTATAAAATGAGGCTCTTGACACCGTGTGAAGGTCCCTGTCTGAAATTTCTCTGAATATTAGCAGGTGGATCGAGTTTAAGCCATGGGCTCCTGATTATTAACCCTGCATGACATGAAAATGACTGTACTTTGTCTCTGGCAGTAACAAAGAATGGAAAGGAGATCGAAAATTGTGTTCGGTTCTTAATTAAAAGTCAGCCAGCAAATGTATTGCCGAGTTTGAAAACACGGGTTCTTTGTTTATTTTTAATTGAGCAGCAAGACTATGACGGTCCTTCCAGAGCTCATTAATATTTTGTGCACATTGTTTTGCGAAGCTTTAGCACTCAATAAGAAGGAGGACCTAGACGTGAACCGGTGGAAGTAGAGAGGTTCGGAGTGGTGCAGGACTGATGATACATGGTTTTTGTGCCAACTGTATATTTGGTGTGGTCGGCAAACCCCAGCAGAGCAACAATCCAGCTCTCGTGCTGACAAACTATGTCTGAATTTCAAAATGAACAAAAATGGTCAAAGAGAAGGTGCGAGCATTAAAGCGTGTTTCAGAACAAAGCTGAGGATATTTGGGCTCATTAAGGTGTGGGTTAACGGTGCTTGAGAGGCTAGTGGCTCTGAAGTGGGCTATAACATTCACCACAAGCACCTGTTAGATTCACAAGTGGGCTAATGGACTAACTCAAGTTTCTGCAAGGTTTGAGGATCTTCTCATAATTGAAAAATACTGCACAGAAATGAGAAGTTTCATCTCCAGATGTGTCTCTGCAAATAAGCTGATAATCGCTACACTAAAGCTAAGGGACATCAGCTGCTGCGCGTCATGTTTGCCTACAATTTGTAAAGAAACATATAGCGCAGACATATTGAAAACAGAGGCCTCATAGTCCAAACCGTACAGTATTACGCTGCTGCATTGATACCTGCTATACAGAATGTAGTGAGCATCACTCTTCAGTTTTGGACCAGCTGCCAAGAACGTGACTCCCTTATTGACCGGGTCTTTCTCACACCAAACTACTGAATCACTTGATATATCTATGGGATGTAACTGAGGGTTAATGTTCTTGAAAATCAAATTGGTCAATACAATAGTGAGCAAGACTAAAAACTGCGCCTTACACAGTATATATGAGTAGAATCAAACTGTATCCCACTCCGCACTTTTGTAAAGGGAAGAGCTCAAACTGTTTTTTCTTCAAGAAAATGTTCCAAGAAGCACACAGATTGTTTCTCACACACCCGTTACAGAGGTTAGAAACGAAATACGAAACCCTGCTATCCGTCCTATGTTTAAACGCGAGACTAAACTTATGAAAGTGTTAAGGAGATAGTGCGCGCGCGCATGAATCCGCGGGCTCATACGCCGATGAGCGGATGAGGCGCTGCAGACTCCACCCCTCCTCTCGAGCCCCGCCCAACCCCCGCCGCCACGTGCGGCAAAAACGCCCCGCCCGCCCGCCGCTCACCTCCCGTNGCAGACTCCACCCCTCCTCTCGAGCCCCGCCCAACCCCCGCCGCCACGTGCGGCAAAAACGCCCCGCCCGCCCGCCCGCCGCTCACCTCCCGTGCGAGACGTCAACTCCACGACTGTCGTCAGGGCGACATACGGTTATACTGAAGAAGAACGTGTTGTTAAACACTGCTGTACACTTCAGTGTACAACGTGCTATTAAAAGGAGCTGTTTTTATTCACGCTAAACCGCACAGAAACTACCGATACCTTCAATTATCACGCTGTCAGCGTCGCCGTTAGCTTTTTTCTTCTCTCACTGGGTCGTTCTGTTCGTATTCAGTGATGTTAAGTTTAACTAGTATGAACCTTGGTTTCCGTTCATTTACATTATGTCCCAGACAAATAAGTCAACCGAGGCGGTTTTGTGTTCAGTAGTAATGTTAGTAAGTAAAAATATCGCAGGGAAAAGGGGAAGGGAGGAGACGGGCACGTCAGAGCGGCAGTGAGGCACCTGAGGCCCCGCTCAACCGTTCCCCCGGGATCGCAGCCCATCGACCGCCCAGCCTTTTCTTTCCCTTCTCTCCTCCTTCACACACCTACACACACCGGCTCCCCCTCCCCGCCCCGCTGCAGCCAATGAGATTCTACACTCGGCTGACAGATGGCCCCATAAATAAGGTGTAGAAAAAAGGGAGCGCCAGCACTTGCCGTTCCACGAAGATTCTTCCCTTTTGTTTTGTTTTCTTTTATTTTGCCCACTTTCCTCCCCAGAGCAAGAAGACGACATTTCCGCCGCACGCGGCTCTCCAGAGCACTCAGTCACGCTGTCCCTGGCACGCGCGCGCGCGCTCCCCGTGCCTCGCTCCTTTATTCTTCATCCCGTGTTGAAGGCTCGTGAGCACGTTCCACAATTGCTGTCATTTTATACATATTTTCTCTCAGCAGAACAAGAATGGTCATGGTGAGTAGTATTTAAAAGTCTCCTTTCTCTGACGGAACCGTTAAGATTTTTTTTCGCTGTACTTTTGTGTCAATATATGGTGGTGGCTAAAAAAAACTATCACTGTATTTTATTAGTGTGGTGTATGTTAACCTAGTATAATTGTTTTTAACAAAGCTGATTTCGTCACGTTTCATGGCTTTTGTGTTTGTAGTACCTCTAGATAACACCGCTCGTGTTCGCGCGCCTGTGTGTGTGTGTGTGTGCGTGCGTGTGCGTGTGTGCGCGCGCGCCGGTTTTTCCTGCTGTTCTGCTCCAAATCAAAGCTGACCGTTAGGTCACAGAAGGAGAGCTGTGAATGTGACAGTGACCGTTACAGAGTCCGAAAAACGGATAATGGCCCCGTGGAGTGAGAGAATTTAACTCTGTTTAATTTCCCGGCTGCTCAGCGCCTCGAGCCGCCTTTACTCCGCCTGTATTGCAACGTGTGTTTTATATTTTTTCGGAAACACACGTTTTAACCTTGAGGGGGTCGTTTTTTATGTCTCTTGCAAGTATATTGTTAGATAATTCATGGGCTCCCCCCCCCCCAAAAAAAAACAATGGTCAAATTGAAAAATGGGCCATTTTTCAATCCGTGCCAAAGTAAAGCTAATAAATCGTGGGAAGTTGGAGCGCGTGTTTTGTTTCCAGCGATTCCAGTCTAGTTTCCAGTCTAGTTTGCTCGAGCAGGGATAGAAAAAGAGTATCAGATTCATTCACTTATTCATCGAGCCATTATGAATAAGTGGGTTGCCGTGGTTCAGAGCCTATCCCGGAGACGGAGGCTGGGAGACACGCTGCTGCCGGGAAGGAACACCAGTCCCCAGCAGTTAATAGGAATGATGCTGTAGGTATGAATGATGATGTATTATGGCTGTGAAGAGAGCCAGAGTAAGGCTCAGGTTGGCATGTTGCACTGTAGTGTTGTTGCAGTGTTTAATAAGCGCATATTGCCGGTAAAACAAACAGAGTTCTGATCCACCGGCAGTGCCTGCAGTGACAGTGATGGTGACAGTAACAACGAGGCTCTGAGCTGTTGGCACAGGCGGGACCCTGGGCGCAGTGGGACTTACTGCTAGGATGGAGAGCCCCCCCCCCCCATCCACCGTTTTCTCTCTCTCTCTCTCTCTCTCTCTCTCTCTCTCTCTCTCTCTCTCTCTCTTTCTTTCTGCCAGCTCACTGTGCTTCCACAATGAAGGTGTTAATTTTCCAGAGGAGAGGGATGGATGGCTGCGGGAGCCAGTGAGAATGCTCCAGCACCTCTCTCCCACAGAGGGGGCCGCTGTGACCTCACACACGACGAGGAGATTCGGGAGGGAGGGGGGGGGGGCTGCAGCGCAGTGCTCGCGCCGGAGCTTGTGCATTCTCACCCTGCCTCTTCTTGAGGAGGAATGCCTGCCATCGCAAGCCGTCTTCAGCCTCCCGGTCACTGAGAGAGAGCGCGTGAGAGAGAGAGCGAGAGAGAGAGAGAGGGCAAGCCAGCACCGAGTGGGGACATTTGCCGGGGTGGGAGAAACACGGCTGACGGGCTCACCAATGGAGTGGAATGGGTTTAAGATGGTAAGGAGGCTGCATCCGTCTATTACAGCCTAACAGCCAACAGCCTGCAGTGGCAGAAACTCTCCGTCTCACTCACACCGTGCTACCTCTTTGCTGTTTCCATTGAGGGTTTTCATCGTGTGCAGATTGTTGGCATGGGCGAGTGCATGCTTTATAGGGTGCTAGGACAGGGTGGGCACGGAGGCCAGCGGTTCCAAGGATTGAAGTCAGGGATGGGCTCCCCTTTGTAGCAAACAAGAAGACAGCATTACAGGCTCATTGCTTCCCATTAGGAATGCACTTGTCTTTGTTAAGGATCCATATCACGTCTGCGGCTGGCAAGGAGTGGTACATTTTATCTGTCATGCTTCAGCGATATTGCGCTTGCTTTGCTTTCATCACATCTTTCATACTCCATAAATTACACCAGTAATTTTATTTCTTATTTTCGAATGACTCAGACACACCTATCGAAGGTACACAGTAGTAATGAACGCTTCGGTGTGTGATGCCGAACAGCAGTAATTTGAATTGTAAGTTATGTATGTGCAAGTATATATGTGTATTTATGTGTATGTAGTAGTCATATTATTAAAGCATCTCAGTTGCAGTTAAGGTATACAGAGGAGCCTCTCCTTTGCATGCTAGACATGATTTTATTTTTTGTCTTTTTTTTTTTTTTTTTTTTTTTTTTTTTTTTTTTTTTTTTTTTTTTTTNAGGTAAACACACCTGGATTTATGGTAACCAAAAGATTTTTTTTTTTTTTTTTTTTTTTGCTGAGATGCGTGTTCTGTGTTGACTGAGTCACAGCCTCCCTCGGCTGTCCCCGAGATGGTGGGAGGCTGTGCCTGTCAGGGACACAAGTTTAACTCGCGTCGATCAGGAACAGGTGCCCATTGACAGGGCTGACAAACATCAGGACACATAAATGATGTTCTGATTTTCCTGCAGGCAGAAATTGATATGATAGACTTGGTCAAATCCTCCACTGGCTAATCCTGTTCTTAAACATTATGTTTTATTTTGAAAAGTTAATTGTTCAGCACTGTGGTTTGCTGAAATGCTAATGTTAATATTCCGTGTTAATGTCTGAAAAGATCCCCTGTTTTCTCCATAAATCTAAAGTGGCTAAGCTTGTTTGAGACCAAACGATCATCTCTTTGTATGCAAGTTGCCCTTCCAAAAAGATGCCATTCAGAATGCAAAGTAAGACCTGGCAAGGACAGCAACACACACCCTTGGTGAGAAGTGCCGAAACGGGATTTTCTCCCTCCGTGCTCCCTGCACCACAGCTGGAGAGGGCTTGACAGTGTTTCCGCATGAGCCATAGGAGGTTGGGGAATGGTGAAAGGCGGAGGTGCAGTGTTTATGGCGTGTAGCTGGATGTGCACCTCACAAGGCCACCGCCCCCGATGCATTCATGACATGTTGGCACCGCTGTGTGTCGGGAGCTGTCCTTCCCCTGGGCCAGTGGGCCAAGGCAATGCTGTGACCACCGCCCAAATCTTGCTTCCAGCAGAGCAAGGTCACAAGATACTGATACAGAGTCTTCTGAAAACTACACCCGTTAAAGTACATTTTTACGCTTTGGTCGTGGAGGTGCACGGGGTGTAGGGCGGTGGGAGGGCATGGCCAGAAGAGGGAGACCATGGAACGACTTGGTGTATGCAGGGAAGGAAAGTGGGTGGAGAAGAAGCATATTGTTTTGTGCTTTTCCGTGCATCGCAGGACGCAAGGTAATTAGATCCATGTAACTCTGAGATTAAACGTGACAGGTGTGGGAGGGTCATTGAAAACTGCACTTCTGCAGAGGGACAAAACAGGGATTTGGGCAATTAGGATTCACCATCCTGTTAGAATGCACTAGAGAAGTTTTTGTCTAAGAATCGTCCAAAGCTCATCTCCAGTGGTGCCAGCTTCTGCGAAGTGCGTGAGGATGAGAGAAGTACCAACTAGTGTATGAATCCATAACAGTGTTATGGCAGTTGATTTGACTCATTGCGCGTTGAATTTTAATTAGCGTCAGGTGGCAGTGCAGGGGCGGCTGAACCGATATGGCAAAACCCAGTAACCGTTCTCACCGTGCAGGTTTATTTGTCCTGTGTCATCACTGCTTTACATTCCCCTGTTAAAACACACTTTGCTGCCAGTATAGCTTTGCCCTTGTAGATTTCATATTTACTGTTTTCTCCAGCACGCAGTTGTGAATATTTAAAGGCAGAGAAAGTGCCAGAAGACTACGACCTTTTGTTGCCTTCCTTTGCTTTAGTTGGTATATATAGTGTATACTGCTTCTGTAAATGAACAGTTTAACAAGAGGTTGTAGATTATTACAGAATGCATTAAGATTCTGCTGAGGATGCAGAAAAACCAAACTCAGCTTTTGAATGGACAATATAAACTAGATGGCGTTATATTTCTGTGTGCGTGCACCTGGTGCGGCTTTATGTGATTTTCAGCACATTGCTACGCTGGAGATGCAACGGTGAGATGCAAGTGGGAATAACTGACACTTTCCCATACGTAAAAAGATGTAGCAAATGGAAAAGAGATTAAACATTAGACACATGAATAAAGGGACAAAGTTTACTGGAGCAGACAATGAAGCAGTGATGCTTCAGAGTATTTCTTTGTCGCATCAAGCTGAATCTGTCACCTGTTCTCACTGGATAGGAAGTCTAGCTTTCACTCCTGCGTCGTGAATGTGATATCTGAAAGTCAACCGTTAGATTTAAAATTAAATAAGAAAAGTAAAAAAAAAAATAAAAAAAAAAAAAAAACCACACCATCCACTAAGATACCTCTAAATTCCTGTATGTTTTCAGGAAATAATGTTATTGTTAACAATAATATGTAGCTCAGATAAAGAGCATTTGGTGCTAACTTGCTGTTTTTTGCAGTGGCTATGAAATGGTCCCATATGTATTGATTGCTTGGATGGAGAAATATAAATGACCTTAGATGACCTGTCCGTATCCTGGCCTGTACTTTCAGCAGAGCAGCTTGCTTCTGTCTTCCCTTGTTTGAGAAGACTGCATTACAACTATTCAGTGTAAAGGTTGCAGTACAGCAGTTAAAGCTAAAATTCAAAATTATGCATAAATTATATATATTCTTGCATGCACCATTTGAACAAGAAGATGCAAATGTTTTGGTCTACATTACGTATTATTATGTACATAATACAGTTCGGGAGAGTGCATTGCTGGAGACTTTATGCACATTTTGAAATAAGTGTTTTTTAGTATTTGCATTTTTTTCATACATGGAATGATTTGTCCAAGTGACAATTTAACATCATGCAAACAGAGTGGTGTAGGATTAAACTATGTCAGTTCAAACAATATAAAATACTAATTTATACTGTTAATATGTTGCACTCTGTTTTTTCACACTACATGTTTAATTTTGTTAGCAATAAATGACAATAACTTAATCTGTTGAAGATAACTTCTCTAAACAGTGCTGTTGCAGTAGATGTGAAGGCCCCTGAACAGACCTCCCATTTAGAGGATTCACCATTTTGTGGTACCAGTTTTGTTCCAAACTGGTCTCAAAGAGGTCAAATGTCTTTATGTTCTCTGTCATACTCTTCATAAGACCCTTGCTAAGATATTGACATGCTAGGGGAAGTTTTTACATTTTATTTTTGTAAATTCTAAAATTCATCAATCTTTTTTTAAGCACTACTTTCAAACAGTGGGCTAATAAAGCCTTATGACCTGATAGTATTTAAACAGGTTACTTTCAACTTTTGCCTCGGTTTCATTTTTTAAGTATCTCTGTGTGAAGGGTAAATATTCTTACATGTTAAACAAACTTTCAGATTAAAAAAAAAAAATATGGACAGCATGTTTTGTAAAATGTATGTGTAGTATTTTCCCCTTCAGCGAGCTGAAATGAAGAGACTGCTGTGCAGGGACCTAGCCTCACAAACACAAGCCTAATTCCTCTGGCGGAAATTCAAAGCACCACAGACAGGCGATAATCAGCTGGAAATGCTTAGCATACACAACCTGCTAATAAACAGAGGGTCATGGTCTCCCTGTTTGCTGTTGCCTTTCAGAATAAATATTTTTAAACGTTAATACCCGTGAACTAATAAAAGCCTTAAAAAGGATGGATACATGCCTAAATCAGTTTTGCTTACATGTAATTTATTGTGCTACTTAAAACTGACAATGTCAAGGGAGTTAAATCTCAGTGTTTTTAAAAACCTCCTTTTTCAGGTCCCATTTGTTGTCACGTTGGTCTAGACACTTGAGCGAGAGCGGCACTTTTTCCTGAGACCATGTACAAAATACACACTCCTTGTCCACATTCTGCATCTCAGGGAAAAAAAGGAAATGCAGTAGTTTTGGTTTCATTACCAGTTTCTATTTTAGGGTTAACTACGATTACAGTAGGTTCATTCTGATCGTTCTGCGTTTTTTTTTTAAGGTTTTTCAAACTACATGGGCTTTTATGGCATCAAAGATGTTGAATATTTATATTCCTGCCTCAGATGTAGTTGGATACCATAGTATATTTCACATGCAAAGAGCAACTGTCAAATTATTAAGAAAATTCTTAAGAAACAAGAGACAAGTTCTAGAAAAACACCACCACACAAAAACTTTAAAAACTATACTGAAGTGCAAAAAGCACAGAATACATTTCCTTCCTCATTGGTATGAAAACAGAGATGGAGAGATATAGCGTATGCGATAGGCAGCTTTCCATACAGCGTCAGTTGAAAAGGGTTTGCAGAACTTAGTGTTTATGGCCCTAGAAATGACGGCACATTTCATAAGTCATAATAGACACTGGGAAGAATTTATTACAGCACCTGGTTTTCTGCAATAATTACTCATAAAATGTGGTCTGATCTTCATCTTAGTTACAATAATAGACAAACACAAGCTGCTTAAACTAATAACATGCAAACAGTTGTACTTTTCGTGTCTTATTGCACACATTCTTTAATCATTCAGAAAGATTCTCCGAAAAAGTATGTGATCCCATCTGTTTTATAACTGGTAGAAAGCAAAAATAACCTCCACCAAACATTTCCTGTAGCTGCTGATCAGACTTGCACAATGGCAAGGAGAAATTTAAGACCATTTCTCCCTACAAAACTCTTTCAGTTCAATACTTCTGGGATGCCTTGCACGAACAGCCCTCTTCAGGTCATGCCACAGCATCTCAATTGGGTTGAGGTCTGGACTATGACCTGGCCATTCCAAAACCTGATGTTTCTTCTTTTGAAGCCACTCTGTCACAGCTTTACTCTTGATTTAATTTGTGTGATTTGTATCATTGTTTTGTTGCATCATTGCATCATTTTTTGTACCACCTTCTATTAAGCTTCAGGTTACGGACCACTGCCCTGACAGTCCCGTGTAAAGTTTCTTGACACCATTTTGAATTCGTTGTTCTCTCAATGATTGCAAGCTCTCAAGGCCCTGAGGCAGCATAGCAGGCCCAAACTATGATGCTTCCTCTACCATGCTTCACAGCTGGGTTGTGGTTTTGGTGCTGGTGTGCAGTGCTTTTTTCACTCCAAACATAGTGGTGTGCATTTATGCCAAAAAGTTCAACTTTTGTCTCATCTGTCCACAGAGTATTGTCCCAGAAGCATTGTGGGACATCCAGGTGGTCTCTTTTGAACTTGAGGCATACAACAATGTTTTTTTTTTTTTTTTTCTGGAAAGCAGTGGTTTCCTCTGTGGTATCCCTCAATGAACGAAAGTTAAGCAAGTTCTACCTTTGGGTTCTTTCTCACCTCCTTCAGCACTGCACATTGTGAATGTCCACATTGTGGACACTCACATCTTTAGAAATGTTTTTATTGTCTTTTCCAGCTTCATGCATCTCAAAAATTCTTCTAAGATCCTCTGAAAGTTGTTTTGATCAAGCCACAGTGCACAGCTCTTTCTTGAGAAGACAAAATTCTGTCAGTAACCTGACTTTGTGTGTCTTTTTTAATAGCATAGGGTATCGCCATAACCAACACCTCCAATTTCATCTCATTGACTAGAATGCCTGACTCCAGTCAGCTTCTGTAGAAGTCAGTACCTCAGAGGTTCACAAACATTTTGAGCCTAGACCATGATTGTTTATATGGTGTATTTAGTATTACAAGAATTAAGAGTTGCTTAATTAATTACATCATTATTTGTTAGTCATTATATGAAGCAGCTTGTGTTTGCCTATTATTGTGATTTAGATGAGGATCAGACCACGTTTTATGAGAAATTAATGTAGAAATTCAGGCAGTTGCTAAGGGTTTGCAAACTGTTCAGTGTATTTGTAAAAGCTTTGTGAGCAGCACGCAGCTATGGTGACCTTTTTAAAGCGTGCGAATTTGTGGAAATGTTCCTTTTTAAAATAGTATTCACACAACACTTATTCATAAACATAGCATTTTCTGTAATATCGTAGTATCTGCTAAATCATTTATTATTCTTACACATATGCTTTACATGGGGTTAATTACTTCCTGTAGAGTTCATATGTGAGACGATAAGGCAAATGTCAGGAAAATCCACAGCACTCATGTAGAAGCATAAATAATGAGACTAAAATAAGGGTGGAAGATTAATCGTGCAGTATCTCTGTTAAAAATGTACTGCTTTATGTTCAAGATGGTAAGATGCAGTTTCAGCAGTGGCACAAAATATTTTTTGTATGTCAATGTCAGACATTGCACTTTCAAGAGAGGACACAAACAGCACTTTGGTAAGTGTCAAAAACGCTGTTTTACTGCAAAACAATTACTGCAGGGTATATTGAGCGTTTCACAATGACCAGCCAACAATGATGGCTACTTTTTTCCCTTTAAAACTCCCGGTGGCAGTTACCATGACAATTTGTGAAAATGTCAGGCTCTAATGTGGAGTGTGTCCGCTGAAAGCGCTACGTGAAAGAGAAGACTGGTTTGCAAAGTGCAGGTTAGGTAGCTGGGTATTAGGAAGAGTTTTTAAAAATTTGAATGTTTATTTTCAGCAGTGGCTATTTTAACATTTGTCTCTGCCACATAGCTAATTAGCTTGTGAGACTTCATAATAAAACAATATTATCGAAACTGCCAAGATAACATGAGAAACCTTCTTTTCCCAGAATAATGTGGACAATTTAGAAAAGGGATAATAAACCAATACTTGCTCATCAAGCTGGGAAACAGAATTTCAGTGAACAAATATAAGTGCAACTTAAGGATTTTTTTTTTAATGGAAATTTTCATTATCAAAACAGACATCTGAAGGACTTGGATTGAATAAACTGGTTAAACATTTTTGCTGCACCTTCTTATTTAAGACCAGGGTTTTTAAAGGCAGCTGAGGGTTTCAATAGTTTTTGTTGAAACTTCCCTCTACACAAGTTTAACAGCCAGGATGCCTATTTTACAAATTGCTCATGATATAACAACTGATTCTTCAACATTTTCTGTCCTGAAACAAGCACCCCTGATTTAAAAATGACCGATGGTCTAACAGAACGTATAATTTAAGCAGAATGTAAAAACACTCAGTGTATAGCAGTTGTGGTATTGGACAAGAGTAAACAGCTTGCTAGCTTTCAGATGTAAAATGTTCTTTATCCTATGATAATGGAAATGATCACATTCCCAGCTTTTTCACGTGAACGGCTGTATAAGCCTGCCATACGTAAAGAAACCCTGCCCCAATAGTCTTTTCAGTTACCGCTGCAGGAAATACCTTCCGAAATAATTTCATGTCCTGCTGTCTTGTTGATGTTCTAGCTGCAGTATTCATGGGTGGTGATTAGTAGACAAGGTCTATGAAACCTGCGCATCCACGTAAAAACACTAAACCCTGTTAAATCACACTAATTGACTGCATTGCTGGTTTTCATTACAATTTATGTTTAAACCCTTTTATATTAAACTTCCAGCGATTCATTAAATGTATACTGTGACCTAGGGGAAAAGTACACTCTCCAGATAACTATATCAAAAAATTTTGCTCTGTGTCTGTCTGCCAAGATAGGTGGAATTCTTTTTATGGAATTGGTATAATACATCTCTCCACATTATAATCAATAACTACTTCTAAGTGTTCTCAAAGGTACAATAATTTATTGGAAGGCCGTTATTTTTCACGCTTAAATAGCGTCATTTGCATAGCTAGGAACAAGCAACTTATGTCCTAGTAGATGGTCTTATTGTCGTACTGTAGAAAATGGGGAGTTAACCTAAAGTACTGCAGGCATAATATCTAGCTGTATAACTGGATGTTTTGTTACAGTTCTTTGTTTCTTATTTAGTTGTATAAGGCCTTCTAAGTAAGTAAAACGTTTCATTAAAAATTAGATTGATCCTGGAACAGCATAGAAATATTTGCACTTTTACTTTACGCTTTATGCACTTTGTCTTCACAACTGAACTACCACATGAGTTAAAAATAAAGTTGGAAGGTGAGGGTCAGGTGGAATGCTATCCAACAGGTTAGGTTTGAGTGACGTGGGACTCAACGGCGTGTATAAAGCTAAAATAACAAATCTAATCATGTTTGATTGAGAAATGTTAAAATGCATCTTTGATGCACTTTGGATGTGAGTAATTTCTGTGCAGTTCTTGTAAGGTCCTTGCTTCTTTTAATTATAATATGTAAATAATTGATAGTTCCATGGAGCATGTAAAATAGGTAAAGAAACACTCTGGCTCATTGGTGAAAACAGCACGCACAAAATAGACCAGGTTTGTAAACTCCCCAAATCAGTTTTTTTTCATCATGCTAAACAAATCAAGGAAACAATAGCCATTTGACTCCAGGATCCTTAAGTAAAATGGAAAAGACTGCACTTGTAATTTTCCCTTTTGAGCAGAACTTAAGACTGGCAAGCCATCTAGTCATCAAGTTTCTTTGTCAGCCTTGTATGGGTTATTATTATTAATCTTTATTTAGCAGACGCCTTTGTCCAAAGTGGCATGCATTGTTAGATAATCAACTGTACACTGATTTATTGATTTATGTAGTGGGGAATTCTTACTCAATCCCTTCTCTAAGGATAAACACAGGGGCAGGGAATTAAACCTGCAGACTACAAGAGACTAACCCTGTTCAGGAATCTACCTGCTGTGTCCAGACAGTCTACAACCTCGTCACTTTATTGTAGTTCAGCTCATGTTTCTAAAAAGGCTGCCAAGTTGTTTATTCTGCTTGGATTGCAGGTGTTTTCTTTGGTATGGCTCTATTTTTTATTTCCAGTTTTTCTGTTTTGAAATTAATTTGGCCCTTAACATTGCATTATGTAGCCTCTACATGCAGTACAGCTGATAACTTTAGCAACTGGTGACATGTACACTGCTAATGGATGTTTATTATGAAAGTAATATACAAAACTGAAAGTGGAGAGATAATGAACATACTCCGACAGTGACAAACTTTTGCTTGTGACAGTATGATTCTCAGTGAAATTTTCTGCCATGTAAATTTTACAAACGGAGGCGATTTTTTTTGCTACGAAATTTGGATGTAGTTACTACCATGTTCGTGTAAATTGAAGTGCACTATAAGATGCTCTAAAATCATTAGCTGTAAAAGTAGCTGACAGTTCTGAGCATTGTAGCCCATCCAGGTGTGCTGAACTGTGACCTTCCAGCTACCTGTCGGGATGTCCTCGCGACACCTGGTGCTGACTCAGTAGAACAGCCCATGTTTGCTAAAAACACTAACAAAGAAATACTGCATTCACAGCTACACTTAATATAAACTCTATTAACCCGCTGCCAGCCTGCGTCTTCCCAGACAAGGTCACCTTTTCTCGATGTGATAACGTTCCTACGGGAGTATGCACAGCTGTGCTTTTCTTACAGGGCAAAGCTTCATCTCGTCACTAACCCACCACTGAACCAGTCCCATCTCAATGCCAGACATGTTGATAATGCCCTCCTTGACCCAGCTACTGATCCAACCTCAGCTCTAAGCCCAGTCACAGCTCTGCCCTAGACCCAGTCATATATCCAACCTCAGGTCTAGGCTCGGTCTGAGCCCAACCTTAAGCCCATCCACAAACCTGACCTTAGCCCTACTCCCACTAACAGTCAGTTTCAGCTAAGCCCCAGCTGAACCTCCAAGCCCACCCCCCTTAGTTCTGTCGCAGGGTATTAGCCATGGGACCAAGACCTGGACATTGTGTGTGACAGTCTGGTGTGATAATCTCAGGCACATCTCAACCCCTGTAGGAAAATGCACTGCCACATACTACCTGTTCCCTCAGAGGATCACTGCATGCCTTCGCTTAGCCTTTTTTACCTGTAAGGTAGTGTATTACAAGCAGAGTAAAGCACTTGTGCAGCTAGAGGAACTGTATCCAGAGTCCAGGCCCAGTGGACAGTAGCAGCACATGGAGAGCAGACAGCTTCCTTCAGAGCACCCAAAGACAGAGGTCCAGCATCTCTAAGAAAGGGAAAGATCATAATTCATTAGGTGAGACTCAGAATTGCTCTCCAATTCTCTGCTTGTTTTAGGGCACAGTGTTCAGTTGGGGGTTAGTTAGCGTGCAAATAGCTTTGGCTGGACGCTGATTTTGTTTCCAAACTAGGCCTGCAAGTGGCTCCCTTCAAAGGGCTAAGAATGACAAAGAGATGTGTTTAAAATAACTGCTGGTTTAGGTTAAGTTTCACACTGGTCATTGCATTAATAAGAGGAAATGCACTTGTGCTTTTTATTTATTCTTAAAAACTTTTGTATCCTGAAGGTATATTCTGTTCTGAAGAAACTTCCTTAAAAGCACACTGCCAAGTTGACTCAGCCTAAGCTATTTTGGTGTTTTCTTCAGAATGTGATCTGTGCTTGGCAAATGTTAAGTGTTTTTAGAGTCTTTGAGGTAAAGTTCTTTGCCTTCATTTTGCATATTTTCCAAGTTTCCAGAGTGAAAATATTTTTCTCATAGTGACTGAAATTAGGGGCTGCTTTTTTAAAGCCATAATTCTAGTAGAAGTAGAACAGAAAGCAAAAGGGTTTGAAGTGCACAGGCTTCCTCTAACAGGGACAACAAGGCAGAAGGTGTCCAATGTCAGGTTAATAAGTAGGCAGTCTAGAGCTTCACTAGAGAATCGTGAGTTGTGTAAACAGTTTAAAAAAAACTTATGTGAATTTAAATTTAAAATTTTGCATTACCATAAACTGCAAATGTTTTCTCAGTTTGACCACATATGCCTGCTATCATAAAATAAATTCTTCAAACTCATATGTTTGAAAATGTCTTGCTGTGCACTACTTTGGCTCTAATTTCTGAGAGAAAATCTGCATAAGTGAAACCCAGGTAGGAATTTATGTAGCTTGGAGAAACAAAGTTTGTTTTTCATTTTAAGAGGCATATCCCCTTGTTGAAGGACAAACTTTGTATTTCTTTTTTTTGTTTTAGGCAATACTGACATACACCTGTGTCTTGGTAAGTCAGCTGAAAAGTAATTAAAAAGATTTGTTTCTAAACATCGCTTTCTGGACTGCCGCCACTGAAGTGAATTGGATCATTTAATTTTTTAGAACTGATTAAAGAAAATTGTAATAAACGTAAATATTTAAAATTATATTTCCTTGAGACAAAGGGTGTCATTTGTTTTACATTATTTTTTGCATAGTAGCTTGGAAAACTAGTCCTCCCATTCAGTAGGATTTGTACTCTTAGCAAAAAGTGGAGAGGTTGACATCAGCCAGGAAATGAAACCATATCTAATTGATGAACTTGTTTTTCTAAAATAAGGTTAAGGAGTGACACAGCAATGAGTCAACCAACATAATACAGTTATAAAAATCAATGCATCCTATTAGCATGTGGTAACTGTAACATCCTCTAAAGCACAGGCTTCAGCTCAATAATGGAGGCTCCTATTGATGAGAATTCAGACTTATGAGCAAATGTAATTTTCCTGTACAATGTATATGTAACAAGCTATTAAGTCACACTTATAAGAAAAATGTTACAAGAATAAAAATTTTAAACAAGTACCTTAATCCCATTAAGCACACCGTCGAGTATGGGGAAAGTGGCTGCTCCTGCACGTCTGCGTTGTCTTGTAGCCATCTGGCCAAATATACATGCAACTTAGAAATCTTGTGACTTTCTGGTGTATGATAATAATAATGAGCCCAGAACAAAAAAGTTTTTTAAAAAATTGGTAGAAAGTTTAAAAAAGCTGATTTTCTATCATTGTGATTCCCTTAGTGTGATTTAATGTACTTTATGTGATACTTTACAAATAGTTTAGCAGAGGGGGGTTTCCAATGTTACGAGTGAGTACAGTAGTCACATTATAAGAATTGCCTTTTTAGGTAGCGTTATATTAATACACTGGGTCCTTACCTTACAAACACAACTGGGACCACAAGTCTGTTAGTAACACAACACAATATCAGCTTGATAATACAGACAGTCCTCATGTTAGATCCTGTAAAAACTTCAGTTAAAGCTTAAATTAATTGAGAAAATTGCAGGAAAACTATTTCCTTTTATACATTTTTATCAACCTCTCGTCTTGTGAGTGACTGTGTTCGAAACCCGGTCCTTGAAACAATAGGCATGACGAACGAAACCTCGTGATTGGGACAACAGTTTTTTTGCAGGAATTTTAAATGGTTGTATTTTATTAGTTAAAAGAACAAGCTATTATTTGGCAGCATTTGGAGATCTTCAGTTTGCTTTATTATTTACACAATCAGTGAAAGCATAATACAGAAGTACCCCAGTTTATTCGCTGGATGGACTCTGTGCAGGTCTGTAGTATGCATATAATAAATTTAAAAAGTACACAGTCAGACTTTTTTATTTTAACATTAGCTTGAAGCTAAATTTAAACTTGAAACTAAATCAAAACTAATGCAGGTAAAAATAAATTGTCTCTGCAAATCCATATTTAATGGCAATTGTTGACTGATTTATTCTGTAAACATGCACAGTGTTCAGCATCTTATTATTAGTCATCAACGCTCACAGCAGACAAGCTGTAAACACCAGAAATGAACTGAATGTAGGCAGTCCTCTGCGTTTTTTGGGTGCTCTTTACTACCAACTATTGACAGCATATGGAAATGCTGGTGATGTTTGTTCCACAACAAACACACACTGTTGTTACTCGCCTTTTCACGTTAGGGCTACAGTGGTCCACGACCAGTCCCGGAAGCCCAGAGCTCCAGGTTATTCAGGGTGCACACCAGATAGCATGCCAGTGCACTGCCAGTTAGCCACACATGCACACGTTCACACACTGAGGGCAACTTAGAGTCACTAATCAACATGGCTCACATGTCTTTGGACTGGTGGAGGAAACTCACACAAACACACTATCTAAGGTGTTCATGCATAGGTCTGAATCCTGCTCAGTTTATGTGGAGTGTCCATGGGTTTCCTCTGGGTACTCTGGTTTCCTCCCACAGTCCAAAGATTTCAGGTGGCTCAATCACTGATTTACTTGCATGTTTCAGTGACTGCCTGTATTTGTAGGTGCCTTGTGATGGACCTAACTAGCCTCACACCCTGAGTTCGAAGATGGGTCCCAGACACAACCCTTACAAGGATAACCAGTTAAAAACAGTGATTGTGAGTGAGAGAATATTATTGATAATAATGGCATCTTTTGAATGAGAATCCAAGTTACAAGCACAAGTTCAAGGGATGAATTATACTCATTATACAAGGGAAGCCTGTATATCAAACGTGGAGGGAACATTTGGTTTTCCGGGCATTTTACCTTTGAAGACACTAAAATGATTTTGAGATATTGACTTAGTTCTGTTCTCATGATTTTTTAATAAAAACTTTAAGACGTCAGTGGGTGCCATGGTAGTACAGTAAGTAGCACCACCACCTTACAGCATTTGGACCGGTCTGGTGTGGGTTTGAACCTAGTTCAGTCTGTCTGGAGTTCAGCTTTTGCATTGGTCTGTGTGGGTTTTTTCCCACCGTCCAAAAACATGTGTTACTGCCCTTTGGTGGACTGGCGTCCTGGTGCCCAGTGACTCTGGAATATGCTCTGGAACTCCACAACTGTGACTGGGATTAAGCAGTTAAGAATAATCGGTTGAGCTGTTATTTAGACTGGCTGTCATTTATAATTGTTCTGACCCCTGTGCACAAGGTACTTTAGTTGCAAATAAGTTATACATTCTGGTCTCAACATACAAGTAAAAATAGATCTCAGATAAATAAAAATGCATTCACATGATGTCGTCGTACATTGAGAAGGTGGAGAGGATGGAGAAAGAGCATCTATTAGACACCTGTATCGATTCTGCAAAACACTGGACTTCATAAGAGAAAAAAGTAAAAACAAAGTTAAAAGAAAAATTGCTTACATATCAAAACATTTATTATTCCGAGTCACAAAAAATCCATTTGGCAAAGCAGATTCCGATCGATGGTGGTGGAGGCAGGCAGCTGCGGCGGTGCGAGTTGTCCCAGATTGCTTTCCTGATTGATCCGCCCCAGCTTCCGTCTGACCCGCAGGGTATGGAGGAGCCAGCAGCTGTCTGATGAAGGTGGAGAGCCCAAATTTTTTTAAAAAAGGATGGAAAAATAAAAATCAATATCAAAACAGAACTTGACTAACCTGATGTAAAGATATAAAAGTCTTACAAATCTCAGTCTGTATGGCTTTGGTTTTGATAACTAGTGCGGCTGTACACTCTGAGACTGCTTTGGCTCTGACTTCCCTGAGACACACAGACTGCTGACAGACTGCTTCCTTCAAAAATGTAAAGTGTATGCAAGTGGGGGGGGGGGGGNTGAGACACACAGACTGCTGACAGACTGCTTCCTTCAAAAATGTAAAGTGTTTGCAAGTGGGGGGGGGGGGGTAAAGCTCTTAATGTATTTCTTTCAGTGGAATTTTTGTTCATTTCTTAAACAACAGGGGACTGTTTATGGTGTTCTTGACTTATATTGATTAATTTCAGGCTAAGACAAAGAAAACATAAGATATGCACTGAGTTGCCCGTTTATTAGGTACACCAGTGTAGTCATGTTTTGCACCTCGCTTGGCCTTCGGAACAGCATGAATTCATCTGGGCATGGATTCTACCACATGCTGGATGTGTTGTGCAGGAATGTTGTAGCATGAGAAAATGATTTGCTGCGGTTGCTGCAAATTGGATGGCTGCACAGTCCTTCTGGAAAAAGCACTTTCCAACTCATCCCAAAGATGCTCAGTGGGTTTGAGTTTTGGGGACTGTGCAGGCCACTGAAGCAATGAAAACTCGCTGTCATATTTCTGGAACCTTTCAGTGACGACATCCACCTTGTGACATGGTGCATTACCATGCTGGAAGTGTCCACTGGAGTGTGGATAAACTCTAGCCTTAAAGGGATGCTACACTGGGAAGAGATGACAATATGCCATGTCATTCTTTAACTTTCCCCATGTAATCACACTGCCACCACCAGCCTTCACTGTTGACAACAAACAGGATAGCTCCATGAACTCATGTTGCTTGTGCCAAATTCTGATCCTTCCATCAACACAATGGAAAAGAAACTTGGATACATCCACCCAGGCAGCTTTTTTTACCCTGCAATGGTTTTGATGCTCCTGTGCCCAGATGCTAGAACCTGAACACTAACATACTGGAAATGCTGGTCTGCCTGATTTATTTTACGTACTGCAGTCATATGACATATACCCTTTTGAGTGAAGGGGCTGGTGTGTACCTAATAAACTGGCAAATAGTTTGTTAGTGATAACATGTAATTATTATGAGTTCTCTGTTAAGTTTTACCTTTCCTGCACAGAGCCACACATCGAATAACAGGTGACAGCTTGACAAAGGTCGTTGAATTACAAACACATGCTCCATATGACCTCCATTTTGCTCCGAACTGTATCAGTCGAACGGTACTGCAGTGTCACCGCACCCATCCCACTAAAGCCATGGGAAATTGATTGTCTAAGCTCATTTGTGCTGGTTAGGTTTCACTCGCAGTGAGGAGCAGCGGGGTTTTATGGCAGCACTGCAGAGGAGGAGAGGTGTGCAGCCATGTGTGGCCTGCTCACCTTTGCAGGCAGCACACAGATGAAAATGTCCTCCTTTGTGGACACCTTTTTGCTGCCATTTTTGCACTGCAGGGATACTAACAGCAAACAAATAAATAGATTGTCACTCAAACTGTAGCACCCACATCAACAGAGCAGAAAAAAGTTATCAGCAATAGCAGTGTTTCAGAACACCATTTCAGAAGAATTGCCTGCTACTTTAATTTTGACTTTAGCCTGAGTGGATCTCATTCGTGTGCTTTAGTTTTATTGTACAGGATGTGAAAGCCAACTTTATCTCATACAGTTTTTGGTTTTCATTGCATATAATGTGATGATTATATAGGCACTGGAAGCATATCAGTGAAGTAATGTTTTCTCCACCCCTGTCCATTGCAAATCGTGTTTGAATGTTAAGTGTGAAAGAAATGGGTGGTTTAAATATAAAGATTGCATGTCTGTTTGGTAGAGGGAGATAAAAGATCACAAAGAAAATGGATTTTTATGACTGCTATTAAGGTTTTTTTCAGGAAAATATGAAACATGTATAGCTATCATAAATAATAGTACAGTACTGGTAACCTAACAAATTGCTAATGCTTTTATCTTGCTAATGCCCTGATTATAGTGAGATCCTTGTTTTATTAAACAGCATTTAATCATATGCTTGTATATATTTGTATATATTAAATCTTTTCCACTTAGTTTTGCACCTTTGCAGACATTGCTGCTTGCTAGGGCAAATAAAGGTTATAAATATGCAGTAAAATATTCAGTAGCTTCTTTCGAAATCAACCGGCTTTTGCAACGATGTATGTCTGGCTAACTTTGTGTGCGATGCTGATTTATTGATGATACTGATGTCTTGCTTTCCTCATACGGTATCAGGCGCTTTACTGCTTTTAAACTGCAACACCACGCTGCGAGCATCATGCAAAAATGTTTTAAAGTGCAGGAGTTGTTAGTCTGGGGACAAATGGTTCCTGGGAAGTGTCCTTAAAAAGTCACCTTTGGTTTGGCTTGCATCTGTCTGCTTCCCATCAATTATTCATTTGCTGTGAAAAGTGATTTGACATTTTAGAAAGCAGGGCAGAGCCCCTTAAATGGTGTTTTATTTTCCCTATGAAACAGATATTGGCCTCTGTATGGACATGAGAACTATATAAAGACATTAATGTTGCTGATGTAGATGGCTGCTGCAATCCTTGTGATGGTGAAAAAGAGATGCAGTGAACAGCAGGTGATGTTCTGCCATTGCACTTCCAGTGGGAACAACTTCTTTGTGGATTTGCACAAGCAGCAGGCTAATCTAACACAGCCTTCAAAATCTGAAAGCAAAAATATCTCATTTTTAGTTCATATTCGCACACTTAAAGAATGTATTGATTGTGTGTAATGCTTTTATACAGTAAGTCATACAGTATAAAGATTGTGATGTTGTAACCTGCGGTCTTCATTGAAACTAAAACACAGGTGGCAAAAAAATCAGGTAAATGCTCCTATGAATATGAGTTCAATGTCATCATTTAAATTATTACCCACAAATGTTGTGCTTTTAGCCCCGTAAACAAAGAGTTCCCCTCTAGGCCCTTAATTTAGCTGACAATATGATAGTTTCAAGAAATATCATGTCAACTTTATGCCTTCTGACCTTGAAAGAGATAGGGGTCATAACATCTGCTCCTCAATTCAACCGTTTACATCCATCCACTAATTTTCCATTTTAAAAAAACAAGTGCAGAAAAACGGTTGTCTACAAAATGGCTACCTTTCCTCCTAGTTGCCTTTTTAGTCCTCAGTTTCAGGTCTTTCCTGCTACACTGCAGTAACCCACGTTCTGCCACCATCAGGACCTGCCTAACTCAAAGGCCTTGTTAATCACTCTGCTACATTCTAGACAGCTTTCAATATCATACTATAATATCATAATCTGACATTTCATTGTTTAAATTGGGACAAACCCAGATGTTAAGCTCAATGAAGCAATGCGCCTTGAGAAGGAAGCCACCTGAGTGTTTTAGTGTGACTGGTGACCGCTAGGCTTTGAAAAGTATGGCATGTTAAATCTTAACCCTGAAACCTCCTAGGGATCGACAGAGACACAGTGGCGTCAGGCAGAGCTCCCGCAGCTACAGGGCTGGGCAGAGAAGGGATTGCTGACACAGCCAAAGATGGTAAGGACACAGCCAGCATGGCCTTTTACCCAATATTCACAGTGCTGATGGGGTTCTGTTGGACGAATGGGGCCGGGCCTGGCAGCAGGCTGGGCAGGATGGGGAGAGGTGATCGTGGTCCCTCCAGCCTATTTAAAATATTTGTGGACAACTCTAACCACAGCTACAGTTAAGGTGGCGGTCGACAGAATTCTGCGAATATGAATATGGTTTCAGTTGAATTTTTTTTCTTGTATATTTTGTTTTGTAAACTCTTACCACACATTTCAACATTGTTTATTTTTCATTTGTTTTATAGGTAATTACTTTGCTGTTCGAAGTTTTCTGTTTCTTAGATTGTTCCCATTTTGATGGTTGTGGCTCAGCTGTTCTTCAATTAATGTAAACGGAAAAGAAATCTAACATCTCATTTTTTAATAGCGTTTTTTTTTGTTTGTTTTTTTCATTAAATGCAATAGAGGAAATGAAAAGTTAGAGTCATTGCGTATGTCTGTAAAACCAGAAGTGGAATTTCTAAGGAGAGACCCCATTTCAGCAGCTCACGTGGTCAGATTTGCAAGGTGAATCTCACCTGATTCCCACCCAATTGCCTACTCCCCAAGGACTCTGGCTCTGTGCGCACCCCCCCTCCCACAGACACACAGACCTCGGGAGACCGTCCCACTCGTTTCCTCCATGACTCAGTCACATTAGAGTCATGATTCTCTTTTTGCAAACCTCTAAAATCTTTTAAGGCCGCATTTGAAATAAAAGCAGACAAAACCCAACCCACACATAGCACCTAATAGCAATGGAAATGTTGTAAATGAAAAACTGTATTTCAGTAACCATATTTCCAGAGAGACAAGTGTAATGTGAAAACTCCAGTTTTGATGGATCAGTAAGAGCAGTGTCTGTCCTCAGGCTGAAACCAGAGCTTCACTTACAGATTGCCAAGGTGCTTTAATATCTAAGTTAGGAGAAATCACAAATGGCACAAGCTGTAAATGCTGACTTCCTCATCACTGTTAAACCAGAGAAATACGGCAACGTTAAAACCAGTTGTATACTAGATGTGTTCAAGTAAAACATGTATGATAGGTGGTGCCAACGGTGGGATGCACTGAAACTGCTGTATGTGACCAGGCAGATGTGCTGCGATCTAAGACATTTTTAGGAAGCTTTCACATTGCATCAAAAGGCAGGGATTTTTATCAAGACTGAGCTCAGGAGGTATTGTGCACCATTTTAGTTAGTTCTGTGCTCAACAGTGTCCACAGTATGTTAAAATGATTTTCTTTCCATTTATGCATTTGAAATGCTGCTTTGTTTACAAGTTTTGTATGCTTTAACATATTTAAGAGGTGTTAGGATGTATCCTGTTCTTCTCTGTTTCAGTCCTCGTCAAACTCTCCTACAAAGTCTAGAAAAAAAAATAAATAAAATTAGTACCGTTTTTATTTCTTGTTTAAATTGTTATACAAACTGAAATACCGCTTATTACTCATCATAAAAATGATAATTTTGTCTTTTTATTAGTCATTCCATCAAAACTGAAATATAACTGGCAAACAAAAAGTTTATCAGGAAAAAAATTTCAATCAACATGACCTCCAAGTGCTATGTAACGGTAACATTTAAAATTCCTTTATTATGCATGCAAAATTACATGTCATTACTTTACAAATTTATTAAAAATCAGGCAAAGTGGCAACCAAAAGTAGGGAAGTAAAGTTTGTAATGTGTAATATCTTTTAAACTTTTTTACTTAAAATTGTAAGCTTAGATGGGACACACTGTGTTATGTAAGATGAATGTATTTTTGAAATGCTAAAAATAAATTACCGTATGTCTGAATTTCAGCTTAGATCCTGCTTTTTTCTTTATGCTGTTATTTTGTGCATTCAAATCCATCAGCAGAAAACATGAGTTATTTTTTCAGCTTTTAGATCTTGATTCCAAGTGACCTCACAGTAAGTTACACTGGCTTTAATATTAAAAGCAAAGATGGAGATTCCAGTGCAGCTCTCTCAAATATTTTAAATCAGCCATATTTGCCTCTATCAATTAATTTTTTTTTTTTAATGTAGCAAACATACATTCACAGCCAACTTCACAGGAGCACCCTATAATATATTCCGACTGCCTTAATGAAACTTAAATCCGTATTAAATGACAAAATCATCAGGAGATAAGCTTGCTCTATAAACACGGTAGGCCTCTCTTTGTGGTTTTGTGTTAAAACACATCTCAGATCTCTCCATTCACTCATTGTGGGGTTTACTGCCCTGCGTGATGCTGACAGCAGAGCGGCTTTTAACAGCGAGCACCCTGTGGACAGTGCCCCATGCACCCCGGCACACACCTCTTTGGCTTTGTCCCCGTAAGTGGATGATGGAAGTCAGCTGACTAACACAGAGTCAGATTATTAAATTAAGCACAAATTTTATGCAAATGCATGAATATATTTGGTGGCATTCAGGATCTTAAAATAAGCGTTAGCATGGCTGACTTTGTCACCATCAGCTCCACCTTCCCCTGAGAGCCAGCTATCTCTGCTTTCTGACGGCAAAGCTCAACGGGCTGCAAATATTATTCCCCCTGACAGCAGTATTGCGCTGAAGGACTCGCATTGTTACCTTCTCCAGTTGTGCCAGCTATCAAAGTGGAAAAGTAAATTCAAAATGTTTCTGAAAGGAGTGTAGACATTACAGAATGGAAGTGCCTGCCTGTCTATAGATATTCAAATGTTTTGAGCCTATGAAGCAGTTATTTAACGCATCTTTGTAGTGTGTGCTGCCTCATGTTCTTCCTCCCGGGGTTTCACTGGTGGGAGGAGTCTGACCTTTGGGGGTGACGAGAGGTTAAAAGGGCCAGTTCTCTGCATACACACAGCCGTCGGCTCTGTAGACTGAGAGGCCACGTCCTTGTGCTTCCTTCTTCCCTCTTCGCAGATCATTAGCAACATAGAGCCTCAGGTCACAAACGGGCCGAACACCACCACACCCAACGGGCCATCCAGCAACAGTCGCAGCTGCCCTTCCCCAATGCAGACCGGCAGCTCCAACGATGACAGCAAAACCAACCTCATTGTCAACTACCTGCCACAGAACATGACCCAGGAAGAATTCCGCAGCCTGTTTGGAAGCATCGGGGAGATTGAGTCCTGCAAGCTGGTGCGGGACAAGATCACAGGTACCACACAGTCAGGGAACATGTCCCATCAAACATTTTATCTGCCAGTAGCAAGGCTGTTTGAGATGATAGCTAAAAAGATTTGATGGACTGACTTTGCTTTAGATGGAGAGGAAGGATAAAAGTGGATTGTAGGGCATTGTTGTAGTCAAGAAATGGATGAGAAAGGAGTCATATGATCATAACTCACCTGTATAAGATCACACTGTTGATATTGTTTATGATACTGCCCAGTACTGAATTATTAATTCTACTGATGAGAAATCTGTATGTATAATTTGTCCAGCAAAAAAAAATGCAAGCTGGAGAAAATATTAAGCAGACGACTGAAAGTATGCATCACGAACAGGTATACTGGACCTCCTAACAGGTGCCACGCCCATAATAAGGAGAGCATCCACAGGCACACTGGGGCCTGCTCGTTGTGAGCCTGTAGGCCCTCTGTACTGGGTGGAGCTCCAGCTTATTACTGAAGAGCAGGGGGCTTCAGCTGGCCAGTGAGCCTCTGAGTGAGACGCGGGAGCAGAGGTGTTTAAACAGCGCTCCCTAGCTAATCACGGCTCTAATCCTGGACTAGTGGCTATGTGGGTGGCAAGCAGATGGATGGGGAGGCTGCTCTGAGATAATGCCAGATAATGGCTTCCATTTTATATCCTACTTAGTGACACTTCGCTCTTGATAATCTCATTAAAAAGGACCAGGCTGAAGCCACTGGTTTTAACAGAAAGAGCACTGAGGCACCAGTGTCCACGTACTGCACTGACTCCCAGTCAGGCAGAAACAGTTGGATGTGAGTGCAGGTTCCTGCTGCTCCTGAAATACTCGGTGCAATCATGCGTGTCTGTATGACAGAAATAGACTGTTCGCTCTGTATTTTGAATGCTTTTGACACAGTGTATATTATAAATGGGAACTTTAAATCCAAGATCAAGAGTTGACTCTAATGCTCAGTAAGCCTCAGTATAAAATTCACCCGAATCTGCATCAACTAAATGTTTATGTCAGTCGGCTGACTTGGAGCTTCATAGGTCTATTTACATTTTGGTAAGAACTGCTCTCAAATCACATTTTCGTGCCTTTGTATAATCCCTTTTTTAGGAGCACAAAGCATGTTATGGATATATTCCTTCAGATGTGAATATATCAGCATTTCATGTTTTTTTTTAAAGTGCCTGAAAGTTTTTAGTCTTATCGGAGTGCTACTCCTCCCTACAGAAATAGAACGCGCTTGCATGTTAAACCACCTACAGCAGCAGATCTGAAATTAATCATGTGTCTTAAATTACCCTCAGTTGCTGACTTTTATTTATCTTCCATTTATGACACAAGCTAAGTCGCAGGATGTGACATATTTATATATATACTTGTCCAATTTTAGTTTTGGCTACATTTTAGAGCCATTCCTCCAGGTGTAGGCTGTGAATGGTTTGTCCCTCAAGCTCAGAAGCTCCTCGAGTATTTAGACGATATTGGCGCACACAAAAGGCTTTTAACAGTTTAGAAAGGACATCCCAGCCCCCACAGCCAGCATACAGACTTCTGCATTGGCACAGATGAGTATGTTCTTGTTTTGACTCACTGCTGTCAGCTTTGATGAAGAAAAGGCCATTTCAGGTACTGGGAGTAATGGTAGCTCCACGCCTGCCTGTCAACACCGCTGACCTCAGCTCAGCGATGTGTCACCACCAACTGTTTACCGCATCACCCCTTGCCCACCCACCCACCATGCATATAATACACCTAGGACCTGCAGGTTAAGCTTTTATTTAAAGCAAAAGTTGCAAAGACACACTCAGACACACAGAAAGATAAGCTTGACAGTGAATACAACCCAACTGCAAAATCAACACTTGACTTGCACTTTTTAATAGTCAGGAGTTCTTCAATATACTTAGGCATATAGGCATAAACATTTAAAAAATCTCTCATTCGGGGTACAAAATAGAAAATGTCTGTGGTTCTTCTGTTAATATTTTACATAAACTCTTGTGATGAGATAGTGTAGTCAATCAGAATTTTGAAAGAAAACTTTTTAGGGGTACATTAAGAAGCTTTTGATATTAATGGCCCTGAGCACAAAGAAAATGGCAGGAAGTGATCAAGTGCTGACTAAGCAGGAACCTTGTCAGTGATGTGGAAACACACTTTGTTTCTACCAGAACTTGTGAATGAATGAATATATTCTGATCTATGATAAAAAGGTGGAAAACGGCTCCAAGCTGGAAGAATTTGTTCATCGTTGTACTCATTATAAATGATGAAACTGGAAATGCAGAGCTTTAGAGTATTGTATCACATTCATAGTATATTCAATAGAGTATTTTTTTAAGAATGTCACCGTCCTAATGATAGCATAATGAAAAAAGTCTTTGTTTTTCCTTTCTCTTTCCTATCGTATTGCCAGGTACACAGCAGGTTACTGCTTCACGTGTTAGGAAAAACCTTGCTGTAGTAGCCTTGAGCCAAGTTCTACAGTCTGAACTGACTGGATGCAAACCAGCATGTATCACTAAAGTCATGAGTCACTTTGAAAAAAAGAAGTAACGACATTAAAATACGCACATTTGATGAATAAGCAGTTGTTTGTAAGAATTAATGGCCTGCTTGCCTGTGTGAAAGAAGGTCATACAGGAGCAGCCTTTTCTTTTCCGCATTCCCCGTGTTTCATTTTGGTGATGGCTGCTCCTCTATTTTTGCCTCTCTTGGCACTGAAAGATTCATGAGTGCCCTTGTACCACGGTGTGGTTTCTGTAGGTGTGCGTCACGCATGTCAAGCAGGGCTCCTTCCACACTTCTGCTCCTGGACCGGCAACACCCCCCCCCCCCCCNCACGCATGTCAAGCAGGGCTCCTTCCACACTTCTGCTCCTGGACCGGCAACCCCCCCCCCCCCCCCATTTTTCCTGTGCTGCTCATGGGTTCCCAAGCACAGCAGCCGTCCGCCATCGGCTGCAGGTCACAGCAAGTGTAGCACCTCACCCTCATTACTCGAACAAAGCAAAAAAAAAAAAAACAATAAACAGATGTAGGCTGTGAAATATTAAACAGGTCTGATGTCTGCAGAAGGGACAGTCAGGTGACATTGCCTTTGCACTGACAACATTGAACATGAAGACTGTGATCACAACCTGCTGCTTAATATAACATTTCTGTGACTTTGACTAATTTCTCTGTCATTTTGCTTTGTTGTAAATGCTCAACTTTGCAGTTTAGCAGTTCACACATGCTTCTTTGTCTGAAGGATCTTATAGAGTCTAATTTTTTGGGTACTTGTAAGAAAAATAAAATTCTACCTATTTTTAAAATTAAATCTACTTTGTATAAAGAATGTTAAAGATTTTTCGCTAATCTAATAGTTATTAGCCTAATTATTGTTTTGTTATTATTGATGTGAGGTCTAATTAAGCTTAAAATTAAAAGATAAACATTCCAGTATTAATTACAATATATGCAAATCTTTTATTAATGCCTCTGGAATAATTTGCTCTTCTAGTCAAAGCTGCTTTTTTGAATGAATTCTTCTTTGTTTATGTTTAATGTTGTAAAAATGAAGTGATATAGTTCCTGTAACTAAATAGCTGTATGAACGTAGGTATTAGCTTCCTGATTTGTCACAAATCATTTTTTGCACTTTGGGATAAAGTTTACCTTTATGCAAATGTTACAGTAACTTGTCTCTGATGATAATGATACAGAATAATATATCAGCAAATATAATATAAGCAAAACCAGATGTATGTGTAAACAATCATAATAACATAATGAATGAAACTTGAATGGTTAAGTTGTTTCAGCACATAAAAATGGTGATATAATACAGAATGTACAGTTTTATATTATATATATGTGTATGTATGTATGTATGTATGTATATATAAAAGTCTCTTAAACTGTGCATTACAAGGTTGTCCTGGATTGGGATCAGAAGCCAGGGTAAAACGCAGTACTCAGCAGGAGACAGTCCTTCCCATTTCCACGGGTTCTGGATCTCTGATTAGCTGCTCGGGTGGCACTCTGTGCTGTTCTTGCTCGTGTCCCAGATTGGCCCCCAAGTTTCATGGGCCCTGAGGGTTTGTGGGCCGCGCTTCTCAGTGGGACTCCTGCTGGCCGTCGGCACTGTCACTTGCCAGGGCTGACGTAGTCGGGGTGTCCCAGATATGGCGATGCTGCTTTCCCACAATCCCCCTCCAGCCTTCCCACACATCTTGGGCTCCTCTCCAATTAGCCTCCAGCGGCAGCTACCACGTAGCGGGGGGGGGGGTGAGAGAGAGCACAGCTGGCTCTACCCTGATGATCCAAACGTACACATTTTTCTGTGTAAAGTGTAAAATACCGAAAGCATTTAATTTTTTCACTGTTACATTTAGAGTCATTTGCTTATATACTCCAGTATATGCACAGAGACCAGGAGGCTCATTTACACATCTATAAATATGTATTCATAATTATATCATTCCTCGCACAACAGTTTAATGTTCAAGCCTCTAGTTCTTTTTGCACAGATTAAACTTTGTTTTTAATGAAGGACTGAGCTTGACTGATCCTTATTTTAGCTCAACAATTTGTTTTATAGTAAAGTAATACGTCTCAGCAGAATTATTTCAATATAGTCCTGCATGTTTTTACATTAGTGTTAATGGCGAATGACACGAAGCATAAATCCTGTTTGTTTTCTAATCTTATATGTATATAGTGTTCAAATAGTATGACTTTATGCACTATACTTTTCATGCAGCAAATCTAATACATAGAGCTCCAACATATCAACTTGCACTTTGAATTTTAAATATGGATGACCTAAAGAAGGTACAGATTTTTTTAAATTTTCATTTTCATTCATTTATAGGGTGCTGGGCTTTTGAGTTTTTATCATGGATTCTCTTGCTATTAATACAATGGATAGTCAATGTTACCAAGGCACTGCATTACACAAATCTTCTGAAATGTAGTATTTGTTATTTTTATTGATAGGGGATACTGAGCTGTTCTGAAATTTTAAAAAATAACATACACATATGTGACATGTTATGGTCTCCTCTTTTCTACATAAGAGTAACTAAATCTTTTACAGAATAAAATTAGTATTTTAAAACTTTCGCCTACCTTTTACAAAGCCTTATCCTGTGGGTTTAATGTTTGTTATCGTCGCGGAGCTCATAATTGGTGTAAATAGTAGGTCGGGATGCATAATGTCCAACCTTCACGCATCATTGTTGTGTAACAGTGCCTTTTGTTGTAATATACAATCGCGCAACAACTGAAGTGGTAAGTTTTATGTACTGCATTCTTAACAATGCAAGAAATTTTTATTTCATAGTTTCATACTTTTTTTTTTATATCAGCAGCTAACAACTGACAGTTGTGTACTGTGTTTAGCTGTGTTTTTATGCTAACATGTTTATGTTATCCTTAAAGCTGCATGACTTAATTTGCATTGAAGGTTTTGACAGATCCTTTTAGTCTTGCAGCTATTTTATGAAAATTCACTTCATAATTATGCAGGTGTATAAAATCTACTCCTTCCTGAACATTATGTACTCTATATATTCATTTGTGACCAAACCAGGCTGTCGATATGCTTTATAGTGTATTATCACTAAATGAAATTGGGGACTTTATTTCTTGAATGTAGTAAATTACAGGTATCCCACGAGATGACAGTCTTTGAAAAGTTTTTCAATATATAAGTGAAATTATCTAATCCCCTTATTGAGTTACAACCAAATGCGAAGCAGATTTTTTGCATTTTTAGAACTGAATGAGAGGGAATTTTAAAAGTTTGCCACGTAGCGGTAATTGTAATTCCAGATTTCATCTTATGAGCCCATTTCCAGGAATGCATTATGCTCGTAAATAGGCGTATACCTGTCTCATGTTTTTATTTCCCACTTGTGCACTTGTATGTGCTACCCTCATGGGGTAGGGATATGGAGGAATAGTTTTTTCATGTTGGACTTTACCAAGTGTACCAGTTTGACAGAGGCGACAATATTTTTCTATTTGCCCTTTCAACAGGGGTTAAATGTCACCAAAGCACAAAAGAGTAATTTTTTTCCTCTCTCCAACTGTTAAAGGTAATTATGCTTATTATGGTCTTTTCCTCCAAAATACGTTAATAACATCAAATTTGGTTGAACTCTCACCAGCCTTTATTGGTTAAATTTGCTGGTTTTTCTTCCATTTTTCTACTAATTTTTCTTCATTTGTACCTCATATAAGGGAACCACTGACTGTAACAGAAGGCTTTACATGGAGTATAAATCACTCTTTCTGGGTTTAAATTAAGTAACCCAGCATGAGGTCTACAGTGCAATGTCCAGGTTTGAAAAACATCCTTACGCACAGTGTAAACGACCATGTCCAGGCTATGTGTGTGTCTGGGGTGTGTGTGCTGCCAGAATGGAACAGAAGCACAGACTGTGGCTCCAGCCACAAAAACAACAGAGAGGATTAATTAGAGCCGGCCGGCGTTGGTGCTGGAGGCGGAGGTGGCGGAGCGCGAACCCTGAGGCACGACTCCCGCGCCGCCGTGTTTGGTGTAGTGTGAGGCCGCCACGCCGGGAGCAGCAGGACCCTCGCTGGAAACATGCTCGTTTTCTCCTCTCACACACTCGGAGCCCCGCTGCTTTTCAGGAAACAAATAATGGCTTAGTCACAGCTCCACTGAGTACAGCCACTCACTGAAAATAGCACCAAATTGCAGGGGAAACACATATGGAGAATATTATTCCCCTCCCGGTTTTGACATTTGTTATAAACTCCAAGAGGAGAAGGTTAAGACCCTGCAATTTAGCACAGGTCATTGCAGGTTCTGCCAATTAACGGCAAAAGCAATGTGCTGCAAAATGGCACATCTGCAAGCTGAAACAATGAAAACAGCAGCAAAAAAAAAAAAAAAAATCCAAAATGAATAGTTTACACACAACTGTGGTAATATCACAGCTAATAAGATCAATATCATCTGTGCTCTGTACCTCCAGGTGACAGATGGTGAGAATGCAGTTCACGCAGGATCACACTGAACGCACCTTTAAGTCAAAAACACCTGCACTTCAGTAAAACTGACTCCTGTGTTTTTCGCATTAATATTCGTGCATCTTTTACTGAGGATTTAAACTTAATTACTCCTGACCATATCTTTATAAATACCTTTCAAACATTTAAAGACTTGTACTTCTTCTGCCATGCTTGGGAATTAATTGTGGAAGAAAATAAAGATCTAGCCTCATTAAAACCTCATTAAAAGTGATGCATAATTTCGATTTCCAATTTTAATTAACAATTAAAAATCTAAGTGAATGTAACCATTACTTTAATTAAACTGTACATGGATAATTTTCTATTTGCTCGTCCATTAGGGTATATTTATTTTTTCACTGTAATGACTTCTCTAACATCCTTTTGAACATTTTTAGACGTTCGTCTATTTAGTTTTTTAAACATATTTACCTGCATCATTAGGGAGCTTCTTTCATTAGAGAGCTTCTTTCTCCCCTCTTATTCAGATATTTTGGTTTACATGTACCTTTTAGAATACAACCCCCTTTCCTAATTAGCATAATTTTAAAATTGAAATTTAATACAACTACCATTTCGTTTTTCCTGCCTGTATGCTGGGAAAGAAAGTGTTCCAAAGTAGCGCTTTTGAGTCCTTTACTGTGATTGTGCTGATCTTCACTTTGGCCCTTAGTGCCACAGGGGTTATTTCAGGATCATGGCGTGGTGACATTTATATTTTTCTGTGTAGCAGGTGCTTTTCTCCAAAATAACTTACAGTGGCTTCTATCTAGTACCTAGCCGACACCTTTTTATCCAAGGTGACTTACAGAACTAGATACACTGCAATACAACCCCCTGTAGTCATTTACTCATTTGTACAGCAGCGCAGTGTAACACACTATCGGACTTTGGATGGAAACCCACATTGAAACAGGGAGAATTGCAAACCCACCTCTCCTGCACTGCTGTGTCGCCCATGACATGGACATGCAAGTGGACTGAGCTGTCGCTTTTACATGTCTTGCCAATTATGTCTGCCTGTGCTGGTCCGCAAACTGTCGGCTACAGAGTCCATCTGAGTGAGTCTGGATATGTTAGTGATGTTTGGACAGGGGGGCTTACAAAATCCAGCATTTTATTTGTTTTCTGGTACTTTTTACGTTAAACCCTCAGAAGTTGCAGTGGTATGTGTGGGTTCTATTGTATTTATTTATGTACGTGTTTTCAACGCATGCTCATCGTGTATGAGAAAAGTGTATGTTTGAGGTTTGGCTAGTGACCGTAGGAAGCAGCCGAGCCCCAGATCATCGGGCAACATGTGGGGCTGCGCTGCCAGACCTGGCTGTCGGTGGGAGGAATCCCCTGCTTGGAAGCGCCTCTGGCTTCAGCAGCTGCTCTGGCCTACTTCTCCTTCCACCTGAGGAGAGGAACTGGGCGGGGGAATGCGAGCTAGCCTGCCCACTGTACGGAACTGTGATCGGCTCCAGGGATTTACGCCATCTTGCCAAGGGTCAGGGGCATCCAGCACTGCAGCACTGCAGTTTGAGAGTCCTGTCTTGGTGTGTCGCTCACACATGCTGCATGTTTGACAGGGACAATGCACAGGGAAGAGAGAACCAGGCGGTACCTACACACCTGCTGTAAAGATGTGTACGTGTACTGTTTTTCTGGTGGACCTTGGCCAAAGAAGTATTATTGCTCAGGCCATCTCCTCTGCACAGCCCTGCACCGGAAGGACCAGTGGCCCTGAGTGCTACATTACGTGACTGTACGATTAAACACAGGCCGCTACATCCGTGGCTGTGCATGAGTGCACTTAGGAGGCGCCCTTCAGCTCAGCTCACCTTTGGCAAGTTACGCTTGACAGCCTTGCTTCACATCCCCAGCAAAGCAGCGCAGAGCTGCAGGGAAGGCTGCCGTGTGCTCCGTATTGGCTAATTACCCTCATTGAGAGAGGAGAGCTGTCTCGCAGGAGACACATTTATATTAAATACACACATGTAGGGCTGTAGATATTTTTGTTCTTCTATTTTGGAGTGGCAACTTCGGAGTACTGCTGTCAGATCAGTGTCAGGCAGATGCGTGTGAAAAACAGTGTTGAACTCAGGATGTTCTCTCCAGTGTATAAGTTTTTTTATTGTTTTTTTTTTTTTCTAATTAACAATGGGAAACGGTAATCCAGGGTAATCCACGGAAAGTGAGGGAGAAGCATCGTGTTTGATGTGAGGAATACAGCTCCCTTTTGGCCCAGAGCTGCCGCTTGGATTGTGTTTATTTGGTGGAGCAGCGCTGTTCCGCATTTGTGATTCACTTTGTCTTTACACTGTGGACCTAATGCTGTCTGTTTCAATTAACGGGGATAACTGTGCCGTTCTGCATGGAGTTACCAGGCACTTGTGTGGCAAGACTTTTGAAAACACGCAGCATGGCACAGCCGTGCTGTTACGTGCATTTTCCTCCGAGATAATCCTCAGCTGTTGTCAGTGCATAAAGGATTCAGGGTTACTAGCACAAGGATGTCTAGTTTAAAGCAGATTCAGCATACATAATCGCGCTTAGCATTGTGCTGCAGTAAATGTGCACGTTTCTCTTATGTGTGCATGTTCACACACATTAACGTTTGTGTGTCTCTGTTTGTGGGCATGTGTTTTCTGCATCTGGTTATGTGCCGGGATGTTCACGATGTGAAGGAGTCAGCCCTTCTGAGAGGAGAGGTCAGTCTTCTCATCTCAGTAAGACCTATTCTGCCTCTACCCATCTGTCTGCATCACGCAGCCCACACTGTATCGTCCTGTCCCACCGAGTCCCCCTCAGCCTATGGCGCTAAGCATATGACACTCGACCTGCGCTGCTCACACCGTAACCCTCAGTGCGTACAGCCACTCACAGCAGTCGGCAAGTACTGCTCCGTTTACACTTCTGAGGCTCTACCACTCTTTATCACTTGTCAGCACTGCTCAGCTTGTATCAGTCGTCCAGTCAACCAGTGTTGCTTCTCAGCTTATTCCCCCTCGGTGTCTGATCCACTCAGTCTGTACCACTTTGTACCACTCAGTCTTTACCCCTTCTCAGCCCACCTCCTCAGCTAGTATGTGGCACTGAGCATGTTCACTTTTACCCACATATTCTCTCCTCCTTCCAGGACAGAGTTTGGGCTACGGCTTTGTCAACTACATAGACCCAAAGGACGCAGAAAAAGCCATCAACACATTAAATGGACTCAGACTTCAAACCAAAACCATCAAGGTAAGACCTGGCACCATCTCAGAGTGCATTTAGAGGCCTTTGGTGGTTAATCCCTCTACACAAGGTGGGAAAAGAGCAAAGCTGGTGTAGCTTGAGAGGAATGGAGCACGTGGGGGGGGGGGGGGGGAGGCATTAGAGAATTATGGCCAGACACTTTCATCACTTAAACACATTCAGCCAGACTNGGGGGGGGGGGGGGGGGGGTGAGGCATTAGAGAATTATGGCCAGACACTTTCATCACTTAAACACATTCAGCCAGACTTGCACAAAATGAATAACACTGTACTGTTCCTCATGTAGAGCTAAACAAACAAATACCAAAAGCAGAGAACAATCAGATCGTGCTGGGAGAGAAGAGTGGGAGGGACAGGGGAATCGGTTCTAATCTCAGTTGCCGTACATTGTTGGGCTCTGCAGCAACATGCTCTGTGATTCATTTCCACTACGAGACAAACATTCAAATCTGCATTCAGCAGCTCCCTGCTATCAGTGGGCTTTAGCTTTATTACACTGTTCTTCTGAGGACATCTACACACAGGCAATTTTCTCCAGTCACCCTCACTGACAACCATGTCAGAGCAGATGGGAAGAGTGCAAGAGAGAATTAGGCTCATTTAGATTCAAAGCGACTTAAAGTAACTAGAAGGATGACCGAAAAGGAATAGCCACCATGTTGGAGCATATTCAAATCTCAAAATGTAAAGGCACAATGGAAGCAATAAACTTTACTAATCGGTGTGGCGTATCAGAAGAAAAAATATTCAAATGTTCCTCATCATGTCAAAATTTAAACCAATTTGGTTTGATAAGAATAAGGAATTAGGGCGTAGTAAAATGAAAACAGAAATTGTATCATCCATTGTGAGAAATACTAACTGCGAAGATGTTTTCTAAAACAGCAGCAGCGTGCTAATTCATTCAGTCAGATCCATGAAATCGGGATGAGCTTGCCCTTGTTTTCGGTTACGATAATCTTTATTGTCTCATTCTTATCTCAACCTAATCAGCAGAGTTCTGACAATAGTTATGACAAATTCTCAAAACAAGCTGTGTGGAAAACAAACAATTAATTAGAAAAAAGCGGCATGGTTAAAATGTTGCTCGCATTTTTTTTATTTGGACAAAAGACCAAAAATGCTAACAATTAAACCTTTTTCCTTCTTTTTTTGTTAAATTTTCACTTTTTTGTATAAAAGTCTGAATTGGAAAAAGACGTTGGACTATGAGAAGTATCTGTATAAAACAAAAAATACAAGTGAAAATTCAAGCTGATAGTTAAAAGTGAATTTACAATTTCCAAGTATTATAAGTCTGAAGAGATTAAAACTTTACAGCCTAATGTGTATGAATATAGGCCTTTGAAACAAGACTTTTATTGCTAATTGTTTCTGTATACATACAATAGCAAGATAATATGGACAAAATGCACAGGCTTGATATGCATTTTATTTACAACAAAATGTGAAATTGTGAAAAATGTGTTTTTTCTGAGCATGTGTATGCTGACTATTGACTATTTTCTGATAATCATTAAAACAGATGAACAGTATTACCAGGTAAGGATTACTGGTTATTGGGAAAACATTACCTTCACATAGATGCATACAGAGAGTAAGACGTTAGAGGAAACACTAATCCATAGTAGAAATGCAGATTTCTCAACAGCACCAGCTACAGTTTAAAGTGAAAATGTTGAGAGATGCTGGGATAGAATAGCTACAGCAGGTTGTCAACCAGCACTGCAGCAGTTTGCTGAAGTCTGCATGAGCAGCGATTACTTCAGCTGGGGATTAGCAGCTCTGTGTAACTTGCTTGAGATAGAATGAGTCACTCGATTAATATTCTCTCCATGCCACCCCCTGCTTTTTGTACCTCTAGCACATTTACTAAATGAAAATATCTGGCTATGTGTGTGTTTGTGTGTGCTCTGCATGTGCTGTGTGGGGTTCGAGGCCTCCGTGAGTCCTGACTTTGTGCCATCTAAGAACCCGCAACAGTCTGCAGTGCACAGGGAGTGCGTAACACACACAGGGGACCAGCCCAGTGCCGCTGCCTGTCCTTGGGGGCACGTTTAAGTGTGCCTCTTGTTTCCTGAATACTGCTGTCAAAACCTGGCACATTCAGAGCTTCAAAGATGCTGGACTCACCCCCCCCCGCTTTGCAACTACTTACATAGCAATGTATGCAGAGCAGGTGCTACATGCTGGACTTATACTGTCTACATGGTTCATCCCAGCTGTACAAGCTGCTAGGTTCGTGGTGTCTGTCTCCCTTATTCACGTCTTCAGATGATGTGGCCGTTACGCCCAGTCTGAAAGAGAAACCAGTAATCTTGTCTCCCCTTTCCATTAGGTTTTTTCTTCCTTCTGTGATTGGAGCAAAATAGTATTTAGTATCACTAGCTGTTTCAGTATAGCCTCCTAAAAAATACAGCGTCTGCAAAAAAATGCCGCTTCTGCAATTTCTAATAAGTGTGTTCAAGGTCATATTCATCTTAAAATATCCATTCTCTGCCACAGGTCTTTCTTTCTGCACCAGAGGTTATCCTGAGCAGCTATGAAAATGAAGACAGGCTGCCTAATAGCAGCCGACAGCTCGGTCTTGCAGCTCACTGTGGGGCTGTCTTATGGGAAAGTCAGATCGCAAGCTTTTCGTGTTACTGAGTCCACAGATGCACTTGCAAATGCAGGCTATTGATAGAGAAACATTTAGGACATTGAAGTAGGAAAAGAAGTCTTTTGTTAGGAGAACAGTGTGTGTGCGTGCTGTCTGATGTTCTTGTTCTTTGTGTTCTGGGGCACTCTGGTAAGATGACCATTTCTCATATTGAAAGGGAGTCAGTAGCCAGCTCTACACTACACAGCTTAAACTCTTGAACTTCATGACCTACTTCTACCTTAAGCCTAGTGTCTTACTCTTGGCTCCAGTGACCCAGCGAGGCTTCGGCAGGGCTTAAAGTCCTGGGTAAGCCTTATGAGGCCCCGGGACAGAGAATGGAATGTGAAGCCCTGTGTAGGGTGAACTGGTGGGAATGCATCTGGGGCAGCAAAGTGCTGAAGACCTGCTGCCAGGCTGGTCCAGCCAACACAAAACACCTTAAGAAACTTCCACCACATCATCATTAGGAAAGAGAAAATGATCCAAACTTTCCCAAAATGTTCCACCACAAAAGTGACCTGAATGTACACTACACATTCAAAAGTATGTGAAGACCCCTTAATTTGGCTATTTCAGCCTCACCTGTTATTAACAGGTGCAAAAAATTAAGCAGAAGGTCATGTAGAATTGACGAACTGCAGTAGAATTCGTCATCCTAAAGAGCTCATGGCTTTCAATGTGGCAATGTCATAGGACACCACCTGTCCAACAGATCACTTCATCAAATTTCTGCCCTGCTAGTCCTGCCCCGGCACCGTTAATTCTGTTATTGTGAATAGGCCATGTCTATGGGCAACAACATCTCAACCATGAATCGGACGGCCACACAAGCTCGCAGAACTGGACCGCCGTGTCTTCAAACTGGTCTGTCTTCAGTTGCGATACTCACTACCCAGTTCCCAACTGCCTCTCAGTTGCAAAGGCAGCACAAGAAGTGTTCGTCGTAGCTTCATGAACTGAGTTTCTGTGGCCGAGCAGTAGCACACCAGCCTAAGAGCACCATGCGCATTCCCAAGCATCCGCTGGAGCGGTGTAAAGTCCCCTGCCGTTGGACTCTCCAGCAGTGGAAACGCATCCTCTGGTGTGATGAATTACGATTTACCATCTAGCAGTCAGACGGATGAATTGGGGTTTGGTGGATGCCAGTAGACGATGATGGCTTGCATGTATAGTGCCAACTGAAAAGTTTGGTGGTGGGGGAATAATGATCTGGGGCAGTTTTTAGTGGCTTGAAGACTACTTAATTCTAGTGAAAGGACATCTTAATGCTACAGCAGACAGTGACATTCTAGAGAATTGTGTGCTTCCAACTTTATGGTAACAGTTTTGGGAGGGAAAGTCTCATCTGGGGTGGATGAACTTGACTGGCCTGCAGTAGCCTGACCTCATTGATGCTCTTGTGCCTGAATGGAACCAAATCCCCGCAGCCATGTTCCAAAATCTAGTGGAAAGACTTCCGAGAAGAGCAGAGGCTATTATAGCACCACAGGGGGATCCAAGTCCATATTAGTTGCCATGGTTTTGGAATCAAATGTTCAACAAGCACATATAGATGTGGTCTTCGTGTGTCCACGCGCCTTTAGCCATGTACTGCATCCTCTGAATAGACCACATTGGAGCTGCACAAACTTACATAATACTGCCTCAATGTAAAACTTTTTAGAAGCCATAAAAAAAAAAAATTCCCCAAAACTTTGTCAGCAGTGTTAAAATGTGGTATCCCAGTTTAACTAACTGAGAGGACACAGGACAACCCCTCACGTGTGCTGCTTTATGCTGGGTTTTAAGAAAGAACACATTTCACCCCAGTCTCAAGTGTTTTCACGCACAGAGGTGGTGTCTCTCCTTCTCTCTTGCTCTCGCTCTCCTTTTTTTAAACTTGTGGATTTCACCTCAACAGCACTCAGGCTCCTCACAATTTTCCTGCTGATTTCCTGTGAGGTGTAATGGGGGAAGAGCCTGCCAAAGGTGAGAGCCCCCCTGCAGGAAGAGTCCTCACAGCCAGATGAGGTGCGGATGGTTCCGACATCTGGAGCTGAATTCCTAGCAGATACAAGGGAGTTGAAGAGGCAGAGAAAAGTAATGTGGCATGAAACAATAGAAGGATGAAGAGCATGGACTTGCTCCATTTTAGAATGTTGTTTTTTTTTGTTGGTTTTGTTTGCTAAATTCGAGACACACTTTCTGTGGCTGCTGCTGGTATTTGTTTTTAAGTGAATGAACTGCCCGTGTTTGTAAATTGAAATAATGGGAACACAAAGTGGAGATGCTCATCCCGTGTGCCATGATCAATGAATACTTGCTTTGAAACTGAAAGCAACCCAAAGACTGTAAATTAAAAGAAAGCGAAAGGGATAGATCAGTTAAAGGTCAGGTAAACTGTATGAATGCTGTTAAATCGATGCATTTTTGCAGTTTCAAAAATTGTTTTGCCACTTTCGAAAAGTAGAAATGTTCAGCTTCTTCAGACTGAGGAAAACATACGGTTTATTTTCTTTCAACGGGAACATCTAGTAAATAGTCCTTTAAAGGTAAAAATGTGGTGCAGTGATCCAAGTGTTCCTGTGATCCCCGATAGAATTGGATGTGTCCTCCAACACTGGGAGATCGCAGAGGTGCCGGGTTCACATCCATCTCTGTGGATGAGAGTCCTGGGTATCTTACACAACATCAGAATTGCACTGCACAAGTGCCAATGTACTAATCTTTATATTATCTGGATGAATTCAGATCTTTCTCGGAGCCAAAAGCTTGATAAGCACACTGTATTATAAAGATTGACAAGTCTGCACGGTTGTGACCCTGGCCGTGCGAGACGGGGACGTGTTGCTGACCGTGGTGCTGGGGGAATGCAGGTCTGTCACGGAGGCTGTGTGCTTTGCCAGGACCAACGAGGGTCACACCTTGCTTGGTTATGGCCTGCTTACCTAAGGCCCTCAAGCTGCATGCAGGCAGCAGGCAAGCAGAAGGTTTACAGTATGATTCAGACACCCCACTTACTCTGCAACAGCACGCATGCACACACACATCAGTTTACATGCTCACTGTCCCACGCCCTATAGGAAGGCATATTTTCACACAAACATTCACATTTGCACACACTCTACCTTGATACCTCTTCAGAGCTGGATGAATCATTCCCCGCATTTGCGGACTCGGGGTGATTGCAGCATCAGTCGCACACAGAAAGGGTATTGCCTATATTTGAAATCAAAACCAAATGTAGTCATAATGTTATAATATGTAGGGGTCCACCTGATAATTCTAACAAGGGAGAAGGAATGGAAATGAGAGGAACCGCTGATGCTGCCCAGCTGACATGGCTCAAGGGGACGGAAAAGAACCAAACTCGGGGTCCCACTTGAACCTGCATTTGTCAGTCGATCATTATAGGATGAAGAATATTTTCAGCTCAGTGTAACACCATGTGTGCAGCAAAATTCAAATATCGAAACATTTAAACACAGATGCAGTTCAGTTCTCTTCATCTTTTTGCAACACTATTATTATGTATAGTCATCATTCTAAGTTGGTCAACAATAAGAATGTTTTTTAACTTTGCATATTATAATGATTGTTTAAAATGATGTCTGTCAAAAAAGAAAACAATCATTAATTAATAGACTTCTACAGCAGAAACAAAGTATGCCACATTTTACTTTTATAGATCTTAAAAAACATACAGGGTACTCACTTTAAAGAAGGATGTGTCAAAAAATTGTACAACAAAAGGTTTTTAAAACATTGCAGCAGAAGCTGTGTCAGCTGGAAAACCAAATCTGCAACAGTCATTTTATAGGAAAAGCAAAACATAATGTAGCATCTGCCAGCAGTAACTTATAGTTGTAGACATTTATAGAATCTGTTCATTTACTGAACAGTGTTATCATTCGGTTCAGTCAGTACATTACCAGCACATAGATGGATAATGCGAGCAGCTGTTATTTGCAGATAAGTGTATTGTCACCAAATGTACGGCTGTTCTGTATTAGATGACAAGAAAATAATAATAATAATAGCAACATTGACAGTGATGGGTTTGTTAAGAATGTACCATACCTGAGTTTATGAACGAAATGAAAGTGCTGAGGAGTGAGACCTGTTGCTTACTTTCCCTTATTTCCTGAGCCACCTGTCTATTTTGCTGTCCAGGTGTCATATGCACGGCCCAGCTCAGCCTCCATTCGGGATGCCAACCTCTATGTTAGCGGCCTGCCCAAGACTATGACCCAGAAGGAACTGGAGCAACTCTTCTCCCAGTATGGACGCATCATCACATCACGTATCCTGGTGGACCAGGTCACAGGTATCTGAGGACCAGCTCTTCATTTAGATTCTTGTGGATATTCGGGGTACATACACATGTACACCCACTCCACTTCCTCCAGGCACCTAGACTGGTTTTACAGGTTTTTGTCCCTGCGGCAGGCCCTTGTGTAATGCCTTGTGTTTACTGATGAAGCAGAATAAAAACAGCTCACTGTGTAGCAGTGTAAACCTATGTTCTTTTGCCTATGCATAATAATAATAATAATAATAATAATAATAATAATAATAATAATAATAATAATAACTTGCAGCCAGGCAAAACAGACCACACTTTGAGAATTGTTTATTTGTAAGCTTTTACATCATTTAGGAAACAAGCAAAATAACAACTAAAGCTTAGAACATCATACCCACGAGTCAGGCATCTGCACCCACCTTTAACTTGTCTCAGACCAAAGCATTAATGAATAAAACACAGATTGCAGTAAAAGGTTGAGGTCTGGATTTGCTAATGTTTGCTGGAGAAGGGTGTTACATAACACAAGTTGTGACAGTGCTGAAAAATAACCCTCGGTTTAGGTAATGAGCATTCCTTAGATGCATTTTACCGGATGACTGGTTTGAGTTGCTATAATTCATTTTCCAGTTTTTGACCAACCGAAATGTAGCTGTGGACAGAAGGCAGTCAGGACCCCAGCAGAGTTAGCTGGAGCTCCAGCTGGAGCATTCCTCCCCCAGCTCCTCCCAACAGATCTGTCCCCCGCCCATTCTCAGTAGGTCACCCCTGGGGAAAGGGGATCCACTTGAGGAATTTTAATGACTAATTAAATTTTAGTTGCCAGTGATTAAGAAACGGGGAAACTTCAGAGACCCAGAAAGCGGCACACATGCTCAGCTTTCCGTTTCCCGCCATGAAAGAGGGAAACGGACCAAAACTAGGAATTATCCAGTGGTTTGTTCAGTGGGTAAAACAGAGAGAGGATGAGGACTCTTCCACCCTCTCAGACTTGGAAACAAACAGGGCTGTCCTTCATTATGAAACAATGACCACATTTGTAAATATAACACAGGTATTGTAAATATACTCTCTCCCTTAATACCGCACAAAGAAAGACATAACTAAAATATGGATCATGCAAATAACAGAAGGGCTCTCCAGTGTTTGATGTCATGTGAACTGAAATAAAACACTTATTTTAACTGCTATCTTTAGCTAGACATGATAGATGAACCGGTGGTAATGAAGAGGGGGATACATTTATCGTTGCATTGAGCGGTGCTGTGAGCAGCTTTGCTCGGAAATATTAAGACATATTCAACAACCTGTTGTTAAAATAAGTTTTTCGTGTGTCCATTTTAATTGCAATACCCGCAAGTAATTCTCAAAAATGACATAATGACTTCACACCTAATAGGTCTCCCATGATATTTCAGCAACCTAAGTCAAAGTGTATTGCTTATCATAGTAAGCAATTGCGTTTATTACGTATGTACTTAGAGGAATTTGAGAGGAATTTTCGTAGTTTTCTCTTCAATGGCTTTGCAGTGTAATAACAATGTTTCTATTCAATATTGATCTGCGAAAGAACCGTTCTGACAGCTTCTGTTTGCGGCACACAAGAGTGCCGGCTTGAAGATTCAGTTTGTAATTTCACATTTCTCATTGATCTGTCCAGAATAAGTTTGCGCATTCTTTTTCTTGTTTATTGAGGAGACATGACCAAGTACCAAAAAACAGCATTTGTACTTTAGATCATTGCATCTAACCTTTAGGGAGCATTTTCAGATCACAAGGTTCAATAACAACTGCCAGTTTAAGCATCAGCTAGAATGAAAATATGATACTGAACAGGATTTGATCAATAGCAAAATATTCCAACCGACTGTGCAGAGCCCTGTTCATAGCAGTTGAAGAATATGTCGTCAATAAAAGCAAATACAAGTGACCCACAATTTTTGTTAAGTGGGAAAAATGACTTCTGCATAGTTCCTATGGGCTGTACTTGAATTTTCTTTTTTTAATAGCAGTCACTCTCCCTCACAAACAAACAAGATTAACACACTAAATTACTTCTGCACTCTTGGCATCTCGCAAAACTTTACAGTTTAATATACGCGATACATTTTTTTGTCTTTATGCCATTATATAATATGGTGTAAATAACCATCCTGCTATTTGTCTTAATTTATAGAAACCATGCAGTCAGTGTAAATTATGCTGTTTTTATGATGTTCCACTTAAGTTTCATGGCAGAAGATACGTAACCCCTTGACCACATTACACATTGCACTATACAGCACTGTTAATACAAATAAGCAGCCATATGGTTTTGGTTCTGCCCCGTTGCCTATTGCTCATCTCGTCTTCAAAGGGTTATCTCCCTACGCCTTTTGAAAGACCATCTGCATCAGCAAAACTGAGGTTCATAAAACAATCAGGTTTTCTAAAAATTCTGATTAAAAGTAGGCAGGAGTGAGAGCCCCCCCCCCCCATCGTATATAAAGTGCACCCCTAATAAATGTACTGTAGATCTGGCACCGCCATTTAAAAAAAAAAAAAAAAGTCAGACTGAGGAGAAACTGCAAAGTGCTCCGGTTTAAGAGTTAGAGAGAAGGCTTTCATTAACAGCCCGGGCTCTTAGATCTTTGCAGATTTCCCTGGGGAATGTTTTCATTTTGCCTGAAAGTGTTGAGGAGCCGTGCAGTGGGCGTGCGCAGAGCTTTGTCAGGGCACCAGTGGCTCCTCGCCGCCGCCTTCCACCGTCCTCGCGGGTTATTAATAAACCCGCTGTCCTCGACATGCGTGCGTGGTGGGCCGCGATAAGTACAGGTGGAGTTACATAAGACCCAATAGTGATTACTGTGTAGAAAAGTGCCGCTAGCTGGGTACACTGTGGCCTAGTGCTGCGCAGCCGGCGATAAGTGCTGTAGCTAGCTGAAGCTGCCAGCGCCCGCCTCTGTTTGCCTGCCTGACTGCTTTGTTCTGTGCTGCTGTCATCAAACAGCTGGAAGCTCATTATTTTAATACAGAATCCTGGGGAAAGAGTAAATACCACCATCAACATTAAAGTTTCATTTACATTTTTTTTTCTTTTTTAAAACACAAGCACACAGAATGTTTTTCCAGCAGGTCCATTTTTATCAGCGAGTGCAAAGTTTATTCACCCAGACCAAGACGGAATGACAGGCTGTTCTTGAGACGAGAATCTTCTCAGGAATAGCAGTTGTCAGCGCACAGCATTGCGGAACAAATCATGGCATTCCGGTACGTTTCTCTCCTTTTAGCTCCTGGATTCGTACCCTTGCAGGCTCAGTCTATTAAGTCCACCGTTATGTGGCTGGGTCCACGCAGTGCCTTATGGACATGTGCATCTCGCTCTGATTGTGGCGCTTTGCTCCGATGACTGGCAGCTCTGGAAGGAGAAGGTCCTTTGAGCAAAGTTTAGCATAAGCTCGCCTTCCCACACAGAATCACGGACGAACCGGCCAAGTCCTCGAGGCACAGATGAGTCCTCCACTTTTCCTAATTACCTGATTCATGAGCTTCTCCCCAGGCTTTCCTCTGTTGCCCACTGATTGAAAAGCCCCTGTGGAGGCCTTGCAGCCTTTGAACCCATGAGGGCGGGAGCTGACTGGAGCTTCCTGTGAGGCGAGCAGGGAAACCGTGTTTGTTTTCTTACTTTTTTCTCATCAAACGATCCCATCAAACCCTCCTGGACACCGATTCTCCTCGTAAAAATGTGTACTCTTTTACTCACGGTGATTGTTCTGTAAAAGATGTGTATTATTAGACAAAGGCCAGTTTTAATGACTACATTTGTATGTGTTGAAAAAGGAAGAATGCCTGTATATTTCAAACATAAAAGAAAAAATATTTTCACTTTGTAGGTTAGGATGTCTGCGTAGATGTTTGCAATATGTATGCAGAAGACGGCATTTTCTGAGGACATGCTTCCGTAGACACAAAAGGTTCGAGTGGCAAATATCTTACTGCAAACGTATCTTTAAGGCAGAAGCTATAAGAAAGTGGCTAATAGTAGTTAAAGTAGTTGTCGTGGAAATTTTACTGCATTTATTCTTTTCGTTATCGTTCTTTCTTCTACTGTGATGAGTTTGTAAGGAAAATGCCAAAATTATCAACACGCATGACTTTTTGAAGGAGCACAAAAATTGCTTACGTTCCACATTAACTGCTGCTGCAAGCTGTCAGTTACACTTTTACTATTCATGTCTCATTTCCTTTCAACATCTGTGTAGAACATGGCTGCCACATAGCTGCCAGAGACGCAAAAAGTACAGGTTCTGGGAATAGGAATAAGTGTCAGGCGCAAACAAATATCCTAAATGGAAGTAAACCTGCATTAGCATGAATGAAAGCAGGTTGCTCTGAAAAGATTGTGTGCAAATGTTCAAATGGCCATTTGGGGCTGTGCATTTTAACAGGGTCAAAAAAGACAGTAAGACAGCAGAAAAGAAAACATCTACACATAAGAGCAGTGCAGTGAGCAGAGAGGAGAATCACAATGAGCTTACAGAGATCCCCATCTATGCGTGTGGCATATAAAACAAATGCGCCTCACTATGTGCTGTCATGTGGCCCCGAGCCAACGGAGCTGCCTTGTTAAAAACAAACCCCTCACCTTTGCTTCTTTTAAAATGTACTTTCTGTTGGGGGGTCAAAACACAGGCTTGGGAGCCATTTAGGCATCACTCATCATGCCACAAGCAGCCTGGACGTGCGGCCCCTTGAGTACAGCGACATGGCAGCCGGGAGTCAGCTTCCATGGCGTGCACCCCCCAGCCAGCAGCGCAGTTTTACTCAGAAGGAGTCTTGTAGCATTCAGTCACCTCACCCATCAACAAATCACTCCTTTGCCTTTAACTGCCTCTTTTATGGCTCCCGCTCTTCTGCCCTCTTGTTCTTCATAGGGGATGTTTTTCTATTATGATTTGTTTCAATGTCTCCTCCTTGTTTACTTATCATTAAATTATTGGTCACTCCTGCATGTTTCTCTTTATTTACAGAAATACAAAAGTTGTCACAGAAGAAACATAATAGGCAAAAATCCTTCCATGTCAAAACAACATGGAAATGAGTCTGTACTTATCTGTGGACTGTACTCAGCGATATATTCAAATACAACATGGTGGATGGTGACATACTGATACTAGCATGTTTTGCAGGTGACATGCTAATATGTTGTATGTTACTAATGCAATATGTTTTGAAGACAGAACCCTTCCTTGAGCAGGCATGGTGAGGTGAACCCTGAGACCACGTGTTTGTATGGTACCCGGTGAAGTAATTGTATTCCCTGCATGTTTCTGGTGTGCTGGCCCCTCAGGCGGCTCGCGGGGTGTCGGGTTCATCCGCTTTGATAAGAGGATAGAGGCGGAGGAGGCCATCAAGGGGCTCAACGGACAGAAGCCCTCGGGGGCATCTGAGCCCATCACAGTCAAGTTCGCCAATAACCCCAGCCAGAAGACTAGCCAGGCCCTGCTCTCCCAGCTGTACCAGTCCCCCAATCGCCGATACCCAGGACCGCTGCACCACCAGGCCCAGAGGTTCAGGTAAATGCCCCGGTAGAAGGTCAACAGCAGTGGTGTGGACTATGACACATTTAACAGGGGATGCGTTTAAAACAACTAGAATTGTGTGTGGCACATAAATAAAAAGGCTTTATTACAAAGTTGCCATGGCACAAATGGGACATGTCAGTTTGTCCCTTGTTAAAGTTGGCATATGCTCGTGTTCAACACACAGAGAAAGCAGTGAAGAGAAAGTGATGGAAGAGTCTTAATAGAGGTTCACAGTGTCCAAAAGAAAGAGGCTGGGTGTCTCCCTGGCTGTTCACAAGAGACAGTGGGGTTCTGTCGTTCACAGTGTCTTCATCTTAGCTCCCTGCAAGAGTCATTCCACTCCCTACCCTTTCCTTCTCATGTTCACGTGCTCAGCTCCATTTTCACATCTCACATTGCATTTACACTGCTGACTATTTTTAAAACCTGATATTATCACTTGCCATCCAACTCAGCCCCCCCCCCCCCCTACTTAATCTAGGTGTCAGAAATAGGAAGTGAACAAAGTTTACTTTTTCTGGATTTTTTTTGGTGTTTTTTTTTTTTTTTTTTTTTTTTGAAATGCTAAAAATGTGGAAAATGTTCATTTATACATGAAGAAGGGGCCTTTGAATAAGTACTCAATGGTGTTGTGGCTGCAAGAGATTTAGCAAGAAATACACTGTTTACTTTATACATCTGGGGCTCTATGCTGATTACCTTCCTCACAGGCATAAACCACAGGGTGAAACATTATCTAAACCTTAAAATACTGAAAGCATTACAAATCTTGCAGAGCGGACCAGTTGGTTAATGTTGTTTTTATGCTCTACCCACATGATTATTTTTCCCACTGCATATAAAATGCTTCTTGGCCCAAAAAAAAAAGGTTCATCTTCTAAGCTTTCTCAGTCACCTGCTCAGTGAAACACATTTTGGTTTGGAATCAGGTTTTTGTATTACCGATAATGGTAATTAGTAAATTATCCCTATTATCTCTGGGCCAGCACTTGTAATAATGGAGCTGGGTTTAAAAAGGAAGTCTCCCATCTGCAGGCATTAGAGAGCCACACAAAGGCGGTATTGTGCGGTAGGGCTTGGGTGAGGGTGGGCAGAGGGTTGGCGCGTGAGCCAGGTTGGTTCCGGCAGATCAGCAGATGTCTCCTGCACAGCAGCCTGCAGCAGCTCCTCTGTGCCTCCATTCCAATTTACTCATTTACCCACAAAGCAGATTGTTCAGTCTCTGCCCAGATAATTGGGTAATTGCAGCCTTAATGATTCCTCCCACCCAGCCCACCCTTGTATTCTGTCAAGTCACAGGCAGTCCGTTCGCCAACTGTTGACCTGCAATATAATCGGCCTTCTTCTTTTTGCTGAGAAGTTATTTTAAAGCCCAAAACACTCAGCACCCCCTCTTTGCTCTCATATATTAAAACCGCCTACTAATACATGAGAGAAACGGGAGAAACAAAGCAGGTGGGCCTGCGTGGCTGGTCTGGAGCTGCTGACCCCTCCACGGCACGGAGCTAAAATCACCATCAGGAACAACACCTCCATTTTATGCTTGACGTTTATTTTTTACCCATTTTTATTCTCATCTTGATTGTAAGTACTGATGAAAAAAGTAAAGGACATTTGTGAAGAAATTAAATATTATCAACAGGAGAAAATATGTCCTTTAATTTTGCTCTTCCTGCACATTGTAAACTTACACTGCCATCTATTCTTGAACCACTTTCCCCTTCATCCCTTTCAAATGCAAAACCATTACACTGACAGAACTCTTAATATACACTTTCAATCAAAGAATACTAATATATATTCAGCTTTGAGGGAAAATGTGAAGTTAAAAAGTAATATTAGCGTTTCCTGCCTTTTACCAAGTGATTCCTCCTCCTTCAACTTTTAACATTCAGACTCATAGTTAATGCACTCAAGTTAATGATAAAATGAACTGATCTCTCCACTGAATAATTAGTTTGTATAAATTCAAGCTAAAGTAAATATTGTGATTGTAATCACAACTGGGGAGAGAAATTAATTTGTTTTTTTTTTTTTTTAAAAAAATCCCACCAGTGATCACTACACTGGTGACATGCCTGTTGTCCACAATGTTAAAAAAAAAAATGAATTAGAGCAAATGAGGAAATGAGCTGAATCCCAGAGGGCTGAGAAGTGAAGTCCTGTGATGGCTGTGTGCTGGCCTGCTGCTGGGTGTGTGCATGCCTCTCGCCCCAGTCTGGGGGGGCTCTTCAGTGTAATGGCCCATTTCTGGATGTGTTTCTTCCTTGAGCAAAGCAGGGATGTAGCATTAGTTCCATTGAGTGAGTCGACCATCTGCCTGGCATTAACCCCAGAACCCTCCTTCTCTTTACAGGCTGGACAATTTGCTTAATATGGCCTATGGCGTAAAGAGGTAATTAAAACTTCACCGAATGCCAGATGTCCATGTTGACAAAATTATTTCTATCCTGTTTTATTTATTTTTGAAACTCGCTTGCATTTGATTCAGTTGAAGGTTTCTACTTAATTTTTCAACTAAATTTCCTTTCTTTGCACTCACCAACCACCAAACAGGAAAAAAAAAGATTATTTTTTTAATTTTCAGTGGTGGACTTTACATTACTTCATTCAAATGATGACTGACTTTTTTAATTTGACTTAGTTTGGGTTTTAAAGTGAATTTTGTTTTTTTGTGTGTATCTCTTGTTTTAGGCATTTTATTGTGTGCAGCTCTTGATTTCAGGTGTATCACTGGATTCAGGTGCTCTTGCCAAAGCTCACTGTGAGGCTCACAGTCACTCTGCTCTGGGGCTTCTCTGAGCTCCAGCTCAGGGTCAAGATATCCTTAATTCCCAGGCACCATGAGAGTGAATCTACTGTACACATTAGAACGTTTTCAGCCTCTGGCAGTAGGGAGCTCTTTCTTTATTTGTAACTGCACGGCAATTTGGGCCAGAATTTTCAGCTGTAAAGTGCAAATCTAGAGGTCCAAAAAGATTATGAGCTGGGTGTGGGCGACAGACCAGGGGACTGAGGCTTGAGACACCTGGATCCCTGCAGGAAATGCTGTGTTTCACTGCAGCTGCTGTAATGCAACTGGTGATAACGTGCTCTTGCTCTTATTTTTTTTTTTTCGTTTAACTATCTGTGATGTTTACTGTTAGTGTAAAAGGAGAAACCGCACCATGTTTTCAGGCAAACACTATACGCTATTGTCTCTGAATTTGTTTCAGGAATACCCACAGTGAACATTAAGTAACAGCGGTGAGATAGAGAACAATAGGACTATATTTAAATTTCTACAAGAAGTAATATTTTGTCCTTTACATTCATTGGAGGACAGCGATGCTCATAGCACAGATTACTAGTCCTCAGAAATACGAAAGCTGAAATATCGCAGTGTGACGTTCGACTGTAAGCCAGGTTTGTGAAACTGAACAGTGACACAGCAGTGTGACACTGTGCTCCATGTGACAGACTTGGACACCTGGCTTTCTCTCTGTCGCCTAGCAGACTGTTTGTACAGCCCACTCTGGCAAAGCAGCATGGCTTATATATTGGCATAATGAATCATTCATTGTTCAAAAGGAAAATTTAAATGAAAATAATTAAACGTCAAACCATAGAAAAGCGGAGATGTAAAGAGACAGCTCTGACGCCCAGTCTCAAATAGTCATATCCAGCAGCAACAGTGAAGACGAAGAGCTCACATTACGTACGCAGTATGACTGGCTGCAAAGCCGGTACGGAATCAAAGTTGACAATCATGTAAACCTGCCTTGGGTTAAAATGCCTCCTGTGGCTCCTGCTTGGACACGTTGCGGAGAGAAGGTGCTGAATCGGTTTATGGCGAGCTTGCTGAAGAAGCGCGTGTCGGAGGTAGGAGCTGAGCAATGGGGTGGGAGCCTCAAGTCAGCCTGCTTGTTGCTGTGCAGCTCTTTGTTTCCCTGTTCTCTGTGGATGAAAAAGAGACCACTTTTGTCCTGAGAGCTAGATCCCTCAAACTGCGCTGTCGTGAGTATCTTGGTCTGGCACACTCTCGCAGCGCTGTGTGTGCATACATGCAAACAATGAGGGCCAGTTAGATCTGGCAGAAATGCCTCCACGCACCATATACTCAGATCTCAGTGCATTTAAACATGCTGGAGAAGTGGATACAGGCAGGAGTGCTCCTTTGTTTGGACTTCACAGTCAAACAGAAAGGCCGACGTGCGGACGAGCCGTGTGAAACAGCAGAGGAGCGGCCAGTTCCTGCTGTCTGCGCTGGGCTATCGATCAGTGTCAAGCTGCTGCCGGGTGGACGGCTGCGGCAGTTGCAGGTTCCAGTTCCTGGCACTGCAAAGCTGGCGAAAGCACGCGTTCTGTTTTGCGTGCTCCTTCTCTCAACAGCCTCCCATAAGGAAGGGAAGCTTCTCCAGAGACAGCTGCAGTAAAGCGGAAATCTCATTTAAAGGATGCCCAACAACGCCTATAGTCATTCCAACAGAGATGGCAGGAGAAATGAACCCTTTATGTCATTTACCTTTTATTTAAAGTGGAAATTTCCTTTAAGCGGAAAGGCAATTAAGTGAAGTCAACTGAGCATTGAAATCTATGCATCACAAAAAAGAGAAAGGAAAAAAATTATAAGAATAATAAAAGGAGAATTATTCTGTGCATGCTCAGTCTCTACTGAATTTTCAATGTTTTAATTCAGCGAGCTCCTGTAATTTAGTCCCCCATAAATACTCTTAGGAGGAAAGGCGAATAAAAGCTCTGCTTCCTCTTTATGTGCTGGTGGCATTTTATAGCATGCCCCCTGCAGTCAGCGCCGGCAGAGTCCTTTCACTGCGCGTGGCATCAGGGGCGAGGGAACTGCTCCAGCTCCCAGCTTTTCACCACCAGGAGGATATCCATAGATCCAGGCCCATCTTCAGTGTATTACATGTCACAATGATGCAGATGAACCTCGTGGTGAACAAATAAAAACCTGATAATCCCTATGTCTTTAGCTGGATGTTACCCAGTACTACTGAGAACTAGTTATGAACCAGAACTAAGCCAAAGGCAGTTATTGTTACTATTTAAAAAGAATGTTAATGCCTGCTTCCTTTCCATGTTATTATCCCAATTTTATGCCAGATAGAAGGTTGCTTTTCATTTAGCTGTCTGCTCTGCCAAAAAAAAGAGGTCCAACCACCCCTCCCACCCAGCTGTAAAAGTTGGTGTTTTACAATAAAACTGGTTAGAGCGGGATAGTAGGACCGTTTGGGACAATAGTGTCATCATTTCACACTGGTTTATTTTACTGCCTGCCATGTAAGATTTGAAAAATCGCAATGTGGTAATTTGACTGTTCCCGTTTTTAAATATGAAAGTAAAAGATAAAACACCTTCACGGTCCACTGTGTGGATACAGTTATTCAATATTTGCCCCAGTCGAGGCTGCAGAATAAAATCAATGTTACACTAAAATGAATGAGTGTTCGAGTGCTACTGCAGGCTTTACAAAGAGACAGAGAAGTCCATCCTGCACTATGGGAACCATGTGTTTTTAAATACTTTAGGCTCACCCTGGGGCTCCCTTTTTTACTCACTTCCTTGCCTTCTCTTTCCTCCTCTCTCCATCTTCATCCTTCCCCTCTCTCCCCGACATAGGTTCTCTCCCATAACCATTGACAGCATGACCAGCCTAGTTGGCATGAACATCCCTGGCCACACCGGGACAGGCTGGTGCATCTTCGTGTACAACCTGTCCCCCGATTCGGACGAGAGTGTCCTGTGGCAGCTGTTTGGCCCCTTTGGGGCTGTCAACAACGTCAAGGTTATCCGCGACTTCAACACCAACAAGTGCAAGGGCTTCGGCTTCGTAACCATGACGAACTACGACGAGGCGGCCATGGCCATCGCGAGCCTGAACGGGTACCGACTGGGTGACCGCGTCTTGCAAGTTTCCTTCAAAACCAATAAAACCCACAAATCCTGAATGCCACGAATCTTAAAAGAAAACCCATTCACTACCACCACCACCATCCAACAGCCGCCCAACACTGCAACTTCAAACAGGAAAACAAACAAACAAATCGAACTGGAAATGGCTTATAATATAACTTTGGACCTATAAGCCAACGTTGCCTAAGTGTTACAAAATTTAAAAGAGAAAAAAATAGTCACGATTTGGAAATCCTGTAGTATGGCAGGCTTTCTGTTGTATATTTTTAAGTTGTTGCTGTTGTTTTGTTTTTCTCTTCTCTGTATACAGTAGCAGAACCAGTTCCCCATATTTCAAAGAAGAGAATGTCCTTTTCTTCTAAGATTCTATTTTTTTGCTCTTGATTTCTTTTCTAAAATCCGGATCCACTGTCCTTAGGATAATGCCTCCCTTGGAAACCTAGGGAGGGGGCTCTTTTTAAAATAAGTGACCATTCATTCATTTTCCGTGGTATATGAGTACCCCCATTTAAAGTAGAAGGGAAAACGCAAACATTTTTGCTCTAATGCAGAAAATAAAGAATTTCTAACATTTTTTTGTTTTGTATTACAAACAAAACACGTCTTTCCTCACTGGGGACTGGGAGAAGGGGAGAGGGAAGGGATGGGTGCACTTTCCTGATGACATGATACGTTAAGTGATTTAAAAAAACACTGTTGCCAAAGAGAAAATCTCTTTGCTTGAAAATGCGTTTAGAAAAAATAAAAAATAAAGAGAAGAAAATCTATTTTTATAAATAATAATTAAAATAATAACTATTGAAGAATTTTTACATGAATCTGGATTTGAAAAAAGAGAAAAATATTTTGACTGGCTAATTTGGGGTGGGGGGTGCCACCTTGTCTTGTTCGTTCTGCCGTGGAACTTTTTAGGATCAAAGGTTGTTCGTTTTTGGAGAACTGGAACAGTGATTGTTTTGTAGATGGAAAGTTTTATCAAGGGATGCAAATTCAGGCAGGTGATATTCGTAACTTTTCTTAGCACGTAATTATTGGACAGGGAAAACCCAAGAGGAGAGGTCATCACAGGCCTAAGTGTCCTCACAGTCCAGAGCCCAAAGCAAGGAGATGCTCATTGTCTGCTCGTTTCCTTTTGTCATCAGTCGTACAGAATATTAGTAACAAACACACACGTCCATTTAGAAAACATGCGTTACTTGTTTCTTTAAGTTCTGAGGGAAAAAGAAAACATATAAACTTCCTTTAGCGATCAGCAGTAGGTGCTATATAACATGAGTCACATATCTTAAATATCCAAGTTTGTTGTTCTATGTGTTGTTTAGAGAAAATCCTTGATGTTGGCATTGAATTGAGCTGCTGTTTTTCTTTTTTGTTTTTATTTTTGTTTGTTTTTTAATTTTTATTTATTTATTTATTTATTTATTTATTTATTTATTTATTTATTTAAGGTCAATTTTAATCGTTGGCCCTCATCTGGTTTGATCATTCCTCGTTGAGAAATGCCAGATGACGGAACTGGGGCCTTGTAAGAATCACTTAAGTAACGTTTTCGTTAGCTTGCTATTTTTTAGTTGAATTGCTGCGTGTGATGCGTTCTGTCAGAATTCAATAATAATTAGCTAGTTTCGTTAGTCTAGATATTTGTTTCCTCAGAGGAGATATTTGAAAGGTAAAACTGTGTCTTTATTTGTTGTGTACAAATGAATAATATATAGTCTACTTTTTGTTTTACAATATCGATATTTATATGAGTTGTCACTGTTTTGTTTAAGCTTGTCTTTTCATATGACAGCTTTATAAAGTGATGGTTCAGTTACTTAGAAAACTTGTGAGGAATACTGTTTAATATGTTGTCATGTTGCTTGTGGAGAAAAAAAAAATTGTTTTTGGATTTACTTTCAGTTTAACGGCCGCGGCAAAAGAAACCGAACAAAAAGATTCGTAAATAATTGTATTTATTTATTAATCAATCGTTTCATGAATTAATTTATTTATTTATCTGAATTATTTATTTGTTTGTTACGTTGTCTGTGTTCTTTGCGTGATTCTGGTATGGGGAGGGGGGGGAGTGTCTGAGCAAAAGGGAACAAAGCGACTAGGGGGGAGGCTCTTCCATTAGTCCAGTGCACTGAAAACTTTTAGTACGTTTGTGCTTTGTACCAATATATCAAAAATGACAATACAAAAAAATTAAAAAGATGAAAACAAAAAAATATCAAGAGGGTTGGTGACGCTCTTCCCTAATTACTAGAAACAGTTACTCGCTATGCATAACCTAGTTGATAGTTAAATTTGCTATTGCTTTTTTCTTGTCTTGTTAAACTAAATCTTTAAATCTTTTTCAATAAAGTTTAGTCTTAATAGAATGTTATAACGGTTGTTCTGGTTCAATATAACCTGTGATAAGTTTGTGTAGTTTTAATAGCCACTCTACGCCCTCCCAACACACACTACTGTTGCTTTGTGACAAACTTTATGCAAAAACGTGGGTCTGAAGCATAGTTTTCGTAGTTTCCCAATGAAACCATTTTTACAACGTCCTGCATTTAAGACACTACAGCATAATCGAGTAAATTATTTATACAACTATAACAATCTATAATAATAAGTGTATTTGAATCTAAGGTGTCATCCCTTTTATATTTTGATGCAGGGAACAGTTTAGCTCATGGAGTTGTGAACCGGGTCTTTATGCAACATCAGTCTTTGCGGGGAGTCTGTGCTCCTTATATATGTGCACAGATGCATATACTCATTAATTTCTCATGTACTGAAGTTACAGGGACCTGATGTCTAACGTGTCATGTTCACAAGGCAACCTGAACACAGGGTTGCAACAGGCCCGCTACACACTCCTGTGCAGTTGGGATCTCAAATTATGCAATGACCCCAGCCGTGTGTCCTTTCGACAAGTGAGCAAAGTCCTCCGTGTTTCCTTGGAAGCCTAGCAGTGTGTGTCACAAGCGCCCCTGCGAACGTACGCACCCGCGGGGCCGTTTGGAGCTGGGGCCGCATAGCTGAGGTGCAGGCCGGACCTCTGCGGCTGGCAGCATCCCCTGGAGCGCCCCACGGTGGCAGTCTGCCAGTCGGAATCCAACAGCTAGTAGTGTGGGAGGGAAGGTCAAGTGAGGAACAAGGCTCTTGTCATTTTTAATTTTTCCTTAAATGTGTTTGTTTTACTATCAGAAAAAAAAATATAAACTCTTTAAAGAAAAAAGTTCACTGGGCCGGCCTGGTCCCTCCTGCTTATGTTATTACTTACTTATCAATTATTATAATTATCATTATAATTCCTGTTATTCTTATTAATATTATTATTATCATCATTATTAATAATCATATTACTGCGATGAATGACTTCATGTTATCCTTGCTAGTTTAGGTCATTTCTGAAACTGGAAACGATGAAAAAAACTTGCTGTAAATGTTTTCTTTTGTTTCGTTTTTTTTTTTTCATAAAATTGTTGTGTTTGAATTATTTGTACTTTTGAATGTTGGGACAATAAAATGAGGTGTTCAGAGGTGTGTTGATTCTTACTGAGAGCAGAGTTTGCTTTATTGGCAGAGATAACAAGGTGCCAGACTAAACAAGATTATAAGATTATAATATTATTATAATAATAAGATTATAGTACTAATTATAAGATTATAAGCAGATCACTTAACTGTTAAACTAGTTGCAGAAAGCAAAGGCGATTTTTGACGACAGGTGTTGCAAAAGATACGTGAATTGTTTGCAATTCCACTGACCTATCCGTCACACTGAACCTTCTTGTACAACCAACCTGAAGCTCCATCAGTAAGACGGTCTTCTCTGCATATGTATTGCAGGAAAAAAGAATGACTTATCAGCTATTTGTTTATTTTTTTGCCTAGCAAAGTCTCTCCCGCAAACTTCCATGTGCAGCCTCGTGTGTTAAAACCCGGAAGATGAATTTATGCGATTACATACATTGAAAGGAGCCGTTCTAGCTTGGCTTGCTTTTTTCCGGTTGTTAGTGCCCTAATGAGCCAAAAACCTCATGAAGACTCTAAACATGAGTCACCCTCTTCCACAGCTCTAACACCCCGCTCAACCTTCTGTCCTGAGTGGGTTTGGAACACAGCGACAACTGGGACAAATAACACTTATATGTGTGTGAATTAAGTGTTCACCTTTGAATCACTTATGTCAGTCATCCGTATATTAATCTGTTGGCAGCATAATTTTGAAATCTGAATACACATGTTAAAAATGTGAAATGCATAAAAGGAAATTTGCAGTACTGCTTCTAACAATGCTACTTAGTATTCTTGAATAATATCGTATTATATTGCATCACATGTTTTACATATATTGCGTAATAAATTTTAAAATTCTCTATCATTTAAACATTATGTTATTAATCGGGCGAACATTGTTCAAGTTAACCTGTATTCAGGCCCCACTGAAATTAATCAAATTTGATGGACAAATCAAAGCAAATAATTCATTTTTTTATATTAAGAGCTGAGAACCGAACATGAAAATAAAGGAGTTAGAAAAAAGTCAAGATTTATTGACAAAGGCGAAGCATCACCTGAAGATTCATTCACTCCACCTGCATCACAACTCACTGCCTCCTCACGCCTCTGAAGTGTCGACAAGAGGCTCATGAGACTTGAAACACAGTATAATCACCATATTTTTCACCATATCTACCACCAAATAAACACACTTCCCTCTTGGTTTTTAACATACTTTCCCTAGGAGTTAAAGAAGGCCTATTGATGCCTGCGCTTGTCTCTTCCTTATAATGCCATCATTTCATGGACAGCCCACTTGTGACGCCTGTAAAGACCAGTAGTCAGCAGCGTGTCATTCTTTGGGCACAGGGCACAGGGCACTGCGTGATGTGATCGGTTTGTTTTCCCTTCCCTGAATCCCCACCATATGGCACCCTGGCCCTTGCTCACCCCACGCTTGCCTCTCACCTCCCGGGCAGCAGACGTCTCTTGATCGCAGCAGGGCAACACAGTGCAAGGGGACAGGGAGCATGGGGGGGGGGGGTGTGGGCGGCAGGGAGGATGCATGGTGCTGGCGACGCGCGCTCCTCCTGAAGGGAGTTGGCAGGCACTGACGGGTGTGCGGCGGTGCTGATTTTCACAGCGACAGACGGTGAAGCCTGCAGGTCCAGGCCGCGTACAAGCGGGCAGAACGGTTTCTCCTGCGCTCTTCCTCTGGAACAGCCTTTCTCTTAAATGCAGAGGAAATGGATTTTTCACCGCCCACATTGTAGGGACAACCTCAGTGCAGCTCTGGGTCAAGGGATACAGTCTACCGTGGTTTACAGTCACCTATGTGCTATAATGAGGGTCCGCAGTTCTCTTTATACATCTCAAAGCATAATGTGTCATGCTGTGTTTCTGTTTTTCATATAAATACAAATAATCTTCCGAATTGAACTGCTATATCTAATAAAGGTGACTTTGACTATGGTATACAGCATTGTCAGTTCACAAGTCTTCATCTTCCTCTCATCTGTTAACTCCACTCTTACATCAAAACTATATGTACGTGTGTGGTAAAAAAAAGCGTATATTTAACAAATAAACCACTACATAATGTATCTATGGGAACTGGAGAAGTAAACACACATGGGCTTCCATGCATATATAAGAAAATGTGGGTAAATGTTTTTTCCACAGTGCTGAAAAGAACTGTTTGGTATCTGTCAGGTGTCACTGATAAATCCCAAAAGAGAAGCAATGCAGGATTTTTTGAGACACAGGAACATCCTCCCATCTTCCAATCCCCAGTAAAGAAGGTTCTACTGTATAACACATCTGTTTCTGTGATACAGGATCTAACACACAGCCCTTGGGAGCAATGCTTTCTGCTAGAGGTACCTTGAAGACTCAAGGCAGAAAATATAATATTTGAGGCTACTCAGGAAGAACTGACAATCTTACGGAGCATTTTTAAATCCCAAAGTGGACAAAAGCGTAAACACCCGTTACTCACCTAAAGGGGTTAAGGTGGTTTGGTGAATCCCTGCTGTGGGGAGGTGAAATTATCATTATTTGTTATGGGAAAAAATCTGCCAGATCCTGGATGAAAAATGTCACCTAAAATTAGTTCAAATGTCAAATTAAAAGATGTATTTCAGCATTGAAAATCATAACAGTAACACACACACACACACACACACACACACACACACACACACTCACATGTAACAATGTATATATGTATGTAACAAAATTACTATTATTAATAGGTTGTCCTTTAATGTTGCCCAGGTGGAAAAAGTGAAAAGGAGGGCAGGTGAAAAATAATAACACGTTATGTAATCAGCATTGCGTGTGTGTTTGTGTCTCATGCGTGTTTTTTATTAACTTTCACATTCTTCATTTGCACATATATAACAAAAAAATTCAGTCCATGTGTAGTAAGTAGTGTGTGTGGTGTCTGCCCTGTGTGTGGAGCCTAAGAAAATTCATCAGGAAGCTTTGAGTGTGTGTGTGTGTGTGTGTGTGTGTGTGTGTGTGTGTGTGTGTGTGTGTGTGTGTGTGTGTGTGTGCGTGTGCGTGTGTGTGCGTGCGTGTGTGTGCGAGCGTGTGTGTGTGTGTGTGCGCGTGTGTGTGGTGAGAAAATCTGCCTGTGTGACAACATACGCTGCGTGTGACGTTACTGAGATACCCAATGCATGTGACTGTGTGTGAGCTTTGTCTGGATTTTAAAATTTTAAAATACAAGTTTGGCATTTAAAGAACTTGGCTGCACAAAAACCTCACTTAGGTTCAGCTCTGTTCACACAGAGATTTTCATTCATTCAGCAGGGTAAACCCTGGAGAGAATTTTGCTTAAAGCTTTATATGCTTTATATTATGTTATACAGATGTTTTGTGATATACAGATGCATATTTTGAGTCAGAAGTAAAGTGCACAACATCATTGTCTGTTTGTTTCCCTCTGCAGGGCATGCAGACACTATGCTGTTCGAAGGGCTGGAGTATGACTGACAAATATTTGATCCCCACTTGTGCTGTACTACCCTTGCAGAAGGTAGTCACCTTGAACTGCTTCGGTAAAAATTATACCGCAGTATGAAGGAGGAAAGAGCTGTAAAGAACTTAAGACTGTAAGCAGCTTTAGGAAAAAGTGTTATTTCAGTTGTAAAATTACCACCTACCTGCGGGTTGTGGCTGGAGGAGATTCAGTCAGTGAGACTGAAGGAAGTAGAAACCACCAACAGTAGTGGAGTCTGCTGTGGATGAAGTGTAGTGTCCGTGTGCTTTAAAAAATGAAAAGCATAGTTGGCACTGAATAAAATGCCTGTTATGGAAGTAAAAGTGTCTCTCAACTGAGCAAAAACCCTGTTGTTCGGAATCATAGGAAGAGTGCACGAAAAAGGTTATATACAGTACTTTCCGAAGCCAACGCAGCTGTTGTTTATTGTATGATGACTGAGTGAATGTATTTTTACCATTTTTTAGGTAAATGACAATCCTAGTCTCAAAATTAGTATAATCTCATTTTATCCTGATTGCAGGCCCAACTGGGCAGCCTTTTGACACAATGTGAGATGATTGTGGCTCCACCCAGTTGATTAGATCATTCTGAGATGGTATCACAGCTCCAGAACGCTGCCTCTGTAGAAATGTCACCAATCGCATAATCCGGACAAAGTCGGCACATCAGGGAAACATTTTGCATTTAACTGCTAACTTTTCCGTCCCGCCGAAATACTAAGGCAAGTGATGCATTTCTCTTCGGGGCTTTCGAACGTGGCTAATGAAGAGACTCCGTTGTAAACAACAAACGGAGATAAATATTTATACTCTCACAATTCTGTGACCTGCAAGATATATCTGCATTGGACAAAAAAATGCTCTTTATTTATTGCACTGCTTGAATTGAAACTGTCTGAACTCAGCATACATCTGCGCTTATGTCCCCCTGAAGGGCTCGACTGACTGGTTTATGATCAAAGAGTTCACACATTTTCACAGCTACTAATATTGTTAAAAGAGCCTCAGAAAACTTTGGTCTGCGAAGCAACACCAAAATGAGACAAATTATACATTCAGATTCAAATTCAGAGATGTGACATGACCAGCATATTATCCCAAAGGATATGATTTTTATTGTTCGGTAGAAATGTTAAAAAAACGATTCAGTAAATCACTTCAATTAGTCGAACCCCAGTTACATTATTCTTCCCTAAGTCCCCAAATGCTGATTTTATTTTCTTTGAGCCGAATATTTCCAGTTAGATTATGTCCCTCTAGGTTCAGTTTTTGGACCCACATTTTAGTGTTTATACTTTGAAAGAGAAATTTCAGCATCCTAACCCTAACCCTATAAAGACATAGCGATGCCAGGCAGTTGTTTCACACGATGAACATGGCGACTCAGTCTGTACCATCCACATAAGATCGTGACACATGATCACTGGACTGAAAACCCAACAGGACACACTCCCCACAGAGTTTGTTCATTGTACCTCCTCCTAATGGGTCGCCGTCCTCGAATCTGTGGCCACAGGTTTTTTCACGGGGGGGCCTTTGCGGTTTATTCCAGAACAACCCCCGCTACATGCCCGGAATTACCAACCTTAAAACAAGATTAGGCAGACAACTCCTTTTCGCAAATGTTTGGGAGAGGAAGAGGTGCTCCCCAGGCTAGGGCAGTGGAGCAGAGCCAGATAAGCATTACCGTCTAACCAGCACAGACAGCCTTCTTGGGAAGGGTGGGGAGTGGACTGGGGCCAGTGCTGAAAAACATTTTTCCTTCAACATTAAGAACATTGGGACTGCCGCCATCTGAACATTCCAATCGCACATTTAGCTAAAAGAAAATGTTGGCTATGAAGATATGCTCCCTTGAGCAGGGTCCAAGAATCTGTTGTTGAGCATGAACGCTTAACGTATGGAGGATATAAATGAGGTTTAGAGTGCTTAAAAGGGTTATAAAACAGTAATTACGACGGAGCACGTTAATTGATTATGAGGTTAATTAAAGGCTGCGAAACCAAAACTTAAACTACTTAAAAAACCGTATTATTACTTTCGTCTTGCGCGTGTGGAGATGCGGCAGCCGCTCTTTGCTTCCAACCAAGGGGCTGAGTTATGATGTAACCAGGACTGCGATTTGGGGAAGCTTGGGGGTAAAGGATGTGAATTTGGTGGACCGTAGTCAGCCTTTTACGTACAGTCCGATTTCCTCAGGCCAGTCTTTATCCTGGTCTCCATGTGCGGTCTTCCCCTTCATGCTCCAGAAGGCAAAGTTGTCTACACTGTATTGGACTATTTTACAGGGCGGATGTTAAAAATGGAGGATTGAGGAACGTTTCGGGAAGAAGTGAAAATGACACAAGTCGCCTCCGGTTGCTGAGGACAACAGCATCTAAGAAGCATAGAGCGGCGAAGATTAAATCAGGACTGTGACCCGCCACAATGACGGCAGATTGCAAGTTAGGTACCAGCGGCGACTTCGGGACTGACAGGGTTCTTGGCTTAAGCCAAAGGGGAGACCAACATTAGCACCGGGTTTGCGATTTGAACTCAGCAGGTGGGGTCACAAAGCTGATTTCGTTCGGCCCTGTGTGTAGGACAAGGGGATGGGTATGCGAGCATAAACCAAGTCCACCCATTGTCGAGCGGCACCGAAAAAAGCGAGCGTGTGGTTGTCAGGCCAGCTGGGATCAGGCGCTCAAGGCAGACGTCTTCTCGGATAGCTCGCACCCCGTTCCTCCCCGCTGTCGGTGCTGTCTATCCTGAACGCTTCAGCTGCTTTTTGGGCCAGTGCTATATCACCTGAAGATCTAATTAACCCTCCAGTCCCCCTCATAACAAACACTAGCCTGATATGTGCTTCCGTCACATACTTTCTTGATCAGTTGTCTGTGCTATTATCCTTCCTTTCCAAATAACTGCAATTTCAAGAATAAATTAAACGGTAGATGTTTTAGAGTGGATTTAACACAAAAACAGAAAGGAGAGACCTTGGATCTTTCTGGTTGAAGACGTGGTTGGATGAGACTGAAATTAAGACCCTTCCTGCAACATCCTCCGCCCTATTCTGGGGACCAGGGGAGGTCCTCCCCTTTTTCAGGGGAGGCACACCTGTACCTGGACGCGTACAAAAGGTAGTGCCGTGCCCTCCTCCTCTGCGGATTCTTGTTCCAGTCAATAACTTGCCCCCCTGCTGTGTTGAGTTTCTTTGTTCACTGGTCATCAGTATGAGCTTTGCATGTCTGCACCCGCCAATACTTCACCTTCAAGATCAATTCTGCGCTTTAATACACTCACCTTCACATCTAGTTTCCTCGCACTTTGGTCTGCAAAGTCGGAATTCTGGAAAGGCTTAAACCAAAGCCCACACTGGAATGCGACTGATAATCTGTGACACAGTCCGAAAATCTATGTCTTTTACACTCCCCGCTCAATCATTTGCACCGCGGAGGCATATTTGTGTGCAGGAATGCGGCAAAAAAAAAAAAAAACCAAAATCTGAACGTGAAAAGCGCACAAAGGCGTGGCACCAGAAGCCTTGTTGCACCCGGTATGGTTTTGGGGGGGGTGACTGTCAATATATAGCTGTATATGGGCAATATTAAACGTACTGATATAGTGGGCACCGAGACGTCCGCGCTCGTAATAGGGTGAAAAAACTGAGTCAGTTTTTGATGTCGGCTGCAGGACGTGTTCATCATGTAGACTAGGCGGTGAATTATGCACTTGTACTGGTAAAATGTATGCAAGTGCTCAGAGGTGTCATAGGGTGTAGAGGTCAAAAGCCTACTTCTCCACATGCAGCGGTGAGTGATCAGGCCCACTGTGCTTTCAGTCCTCTCCTGGCCAAGACTGGGTGAAGTATTAATGGATATAAACTGTTCTCTAGATGAAGTATTTACAATCAGCAGTTATTACCTTAGCCAAACAAGCCACTTTCAGGCAGCGGGTCAATTATAATCAAATTGAATACATGGCGCAGGGAAAAGTTCAGAGCTTGACCTGTCTGTGAACACCATCCAGAATCGTGTGATGGGCACTTTGCAGCAATGAGTGGAAGCAGCAGCAGAAGAACTCTACAGCAGAAAGAGCCGGCGAGTCGGAACTGCCGGATGAACCTGCTCAAACCCCAGGAGTTGGAACCGCACGGATATTCTCACGCGGAGCTAAAAATAAACAAAATGTTGGGTTTGCTTCGCTCACTTATCCTGGGTGGTTTTTGAATTTATAAACATGGCGTGTGGACGACAGATAACACTAGCGTAGGGTCACACTTGTACGTACATCGCTGTCTGTGGGCCCCTCGAGCCACAGAGACTTGTGCAGGTCGCGGCACTCGCGTATTACCCTGGCGAAGCTTCACCATATCCAAGAAAAATGCTCCTTTGAATTCGTAAGATGGCAGTCGACGCTGCTTTACGTGCTAAACACTGCCTAGGTCTCTGATTCACTGAACTTCAGGAGGCTCATGCCTTGCAAATGTAATCAAGTGCAGCCGACTGCCTCCGCTATTCCCACCAAAACCAATCTAGCGCTCACATCTTCAGGAGACATATAGTGTGGACCAAAAACGCAAACACCGCCGCCGTTCAAAAATACAAACAGAGCTGACCCGGCGAACCCACCGAACGCGCTTGCGACACGCGACCCTCAGAGCTGCAGGTGCGGTGCCATAAAAGATCAGCACCCAGACCGGGAGTGGATGCAGGCTTGGGAAAAAGCCCTGACAGCGATTTTCCAGGCCTCTTGTATTCCTGCAGTCTGCACAGATCATTTGGAAGCAGTTCACACAGGCCCTCCCACCCTCACCGCGGCAGGTGGAATTTCACATGCATGGCTGGCCCTCTTGGCTGCAGTCAGCGTTGCTAGGCAACAGACAATCCAACAGCAGAGGGGACCTGACATTAGGAAAAGCAAATTGACCACGGGAGGCCTAATCTGGCGTGAAGCAGCAGCTGGACGACTGCACTCCATCACCAGGACCAGCCGTTGTTGGGGAACAGACCTCCCCGAAACCCAGCGTGCTGTACCCCGGTACGTGGTGGTGCCAGACGGGGCCCCACCACGTGATCCATACCGGGCCGCACACAAGGTGAAAGCACCCGCTTCAATTAAGCTCCGATGTGACAGTGCAGGTACCTGATGATGTTTGAGACATCTGTCTCGGCGCCTAGAGTCTGACGACTGGATCCACCTCAGAAGGACAAGCACCGTGCGCGAGGAACAGGAGGTCCTGAAGTGGCAGCTCATGAATCTTTTGTGCTCAGGGTAATATTTATTCAAGGGCATATAAGCTATAAGAGGTATTTCACATATTGGCAGGCACACCACGAAGCAGCCTACCAAGAAGATGAAAGCAGCGAAGACGGACCGAAAACTGGAGCGCAAAAAAGGAGACGCTCCGTGCGTCCGGTATTAAGGAAATAACGCGCGCGAAAACAACGCACGCTGTTCACAGGCAAGTTCGCAAGGTTCGCATAAACCAGACCACGAGGGGATCGTGGTTTGTGATTCTCTGGATTTCATTCAAATAACGCCGCACCGTTTATGTCAAGGTGCCGATCGGTTCTTGCGCTCGCGTCCGTCGGGGTCTTGAGCGATGAGTCGGCCGAGCTCTGACCTGCCCCCCGCCGCAGCGAAAAAGTGCGTCTGCTGCCGCGACAAAACAACTCGCTGCAGCGATATGCTGAGATTGCCTGACTCAACAAGGAAAGGCAGAGGCTCTTCCCCAAGTCAACACACTGTCTGGCTAAGTACAGGGCGTCAGACAATGGACTAACTAACTATTCATCACGTCGGTTTAGCCAGCAGGAGATAGTCTGGGCTTCTTGTGTCAGGTTTTCTTTATTAGCTTCATTTTGAAACATGTAACAGTTATTGTGGGAAAAACAAAAGCTAAGTCCAACAAAGACAGTATTTCAGACAATGGCTCCTGCAAAAAAGTGTCAATGTTTTTATATAATCTGTAAGAAACTGACACCGCAACAAACTATTTCTATTATTGAAACCAGCTTATTTAATACACATATCCTCCAAAGGCAGTTTAAATACATCCGATTAAAGCTCATTTAAATATTGCCTGTACAGTTACAATTCCCGTCTTCTTTCAGTTGATAAAATTTTGCACAGTAAACGCACAGTATTTTGCAATTGACATTTTCAGCCAAACTTAAGCAAGTATGTAAGTTTTGAGGATTGAACACCGAAAAATACATTATTATATTAACATATAGGCTGGAGAATTTAACAATGTATACATTTTAAAAAACTGTATTTATTACACCTTTTCGGTTACAAACATATCATGAAGTTTTCATCCATCGATTCACTATTTTATATAACCTGCTTGAGGGCCACAGTTGTAAACTGAACCCAAAAAAATGCAATATAATATGAATAAGCTGGAAATATGACTAAGGTCAGACTACGTGCTGACTATGAGTGCACAGGGACTTAAACTTTCTTTGAAATAATCACTGAAATCTTTGATTTCACAAACATTCCCTGGGACCCTACAGAGAGCCAGGGCAGTTGTCATACCCTCCCGTGGCGTCACGCGGAGTCGCAAGTGTTAAAATTCAAACAGCACAGTTCTTCAGCTAAGCTTGTCCAAGCATTCGGTTGCAGTTTTAGTAAAAAGAGCGCTGCGGCATTGGAGTCAGCTGAAAACAAAAGGCATGTATCAGTGTCTTATTTTCCCAACTGAATAAAAGGAGTTTTATTTTGCTTTAAAAATGCATACTGAGCAAAACCCAACTGTGAAAGATGGTGCCAAGGTTACATAATTTAAGTCTTCATAAATTCTTAACACTGCTCAGACTTAAGCTGTAAGATTTAATCCAGGCACCGGGTAGACTAAGTCATGTGAAACGTCCCGACTAACTAAGCTAGGAACTGAACTAGGCGAGATGAGGCCATCAGAGCACCGGAAGCTTTTCAGTCTGGTTTCTGTCTCTTCTAACACAAGTGTAGCAAATACAGTGGTAAAAATGCCCGCTGTGTCTGTGTTTAGTTCCAGAACGTGACGAAAACACTTTCTGAGCAGTTTGTTCGGGTCAAAGTCCTTGTTGACCCGAGACCAAATGCGTCGTGGTTTCTGAGCACGAACGGCTCCAATCGATTAAGATCTGCGACTGTTTCGATGAGCCAGTGGCCAAATGTAGGAATTCACCAGCGGAGTCTCTTATGAAAACCTCCCGAAAGCAGATACCGTGTAATTGAGGAGCAATTTGATTTCATTAGAGATGCACAAATTCGGCCTTCGTTAAAAATTCACATCGGACCCCACACCGTACCACTCGCTCAACTGCTGTGGCCTCCCAGCACTGCCCCTGACGTTGTGCGCCGTTCAGCCGGAGGTTAGCGAATAAAGCAGAAACGGGGATTTTTCCAAATCCGGCCCGAGGACGACCACCACTACAGCACGTGCTTACACATTAAATACCGAAGATTTTCCCAAACATGCATGTGCCCGTTCGCATCCATACATACATTCGTGGGCTCGTGGGCCGTACTAGAAGGTAGGCCTGGGGTCTGCATACTGAAGGTTTGTGGAAAATGGGTTGCTAATGACAGCAACAAGAATGAGACTTTCTGGGATGCATCAAGAGAAAGGAGTTCTGGGGATTTTTCAGGTCATTACCCCGCTAATTGGGCCATATGGCAAATAAACAAACAGCTACTGGACATAACAGCTACAGACAATTATTTCTGCAAGCAGCGTTTGACACATATTCCTTCAACTAAAGAAGAAACGTGTGACAGGGTCAAGCTGTCATTTAGACCACGCCCGAAAGACTAAAGTTCGCTATGACCAAGGAATAATTAATAGGAATGATCAATATGTTTGATCTCTCATCGGGAACTTCTGCCTTCATTTCATTTCTACACGTCTGCATTTCTGTACTGTAACCGCCCTGTCTCCATGCCCTGAGCTACAGTATGGAACACAGAAGTGTAGAAGACATCTCCTCCAGGCACACGGACGATGCACTCCCAGGAATGGAACTTCCACGGGGGTAACTGCGCCGTCTCCACGGCTACCGACAACGTTCCTGGTGGGATGCGGTATGGGATCAGCAGATGGTGCAGCAGCTACAAAACTTCACTGCTCACCAAAAGGTTGTGGGATCACACTGCAGGAAGGTATTTGTCAGGTGTAATGTGTGCAACGGTATAGCGTGAACACATGTAAGACGTGCAGGTTAAAGTCAATGTCCGTGCGGGTAAATCATTTAGCACGTGTGCGTCCTGCACAGCAAGTACAGCTGCGAAATCAAAGCTAGCGATGAACCGACCAGGACTTACGGCAGAACAGGAGACTGCACTGGTACCTGAGTCTATTCCAGGCACTGGGGGGTACGACACATATATGTTCACATGCTACTCCAGCACTGAAATGCAGAGAAGGTAAGTTATCTCCAAGAAGCACAGTAAGCCTTTCCAACTTTCCTTAAAAGCATATATGTTGATACGATATGAATATGTATCTGTACATGTATACATATTTATGTTCTATATATATGTTTTTTTACGGACCCGATCGATCAACTTAATTGTAAATATATTAATATGTAGCTTAAATAATTGGATAGTATTAATATAATTGTCTGCATGCGTTCAAAAAACGCATTTGTACGCGCACAGGAAAAGGCTCCTAGAAATGAAACTGCATTTTTCCTTGCACATTTTTTGTGCTTTCACAAGAAAGTCCTTTGTAGGTGCGCTGGTCACGGCCCATGCGAAAAAAGTAGAAATGAAATAAAAATAAAATAATATTTCAACCAGCAGCGACAAAAAAGGAATCACTCGATCTCTTTGTGCGCTCACACCACTCAAATCCCAACTTTGCAGCCCTTCTCCTCTTTTCAGGAAAAGCCTGGACCAGCTGGTGTGTTTTTTTGATGTGCGTTTCTCTTTAATACTCCCCGGCTCTGGCTGCTCCCTGTCTGCGCGATGCTCTCTTCCTCCACACCCAGCTCTGAAGCGAAATCCTTCTGGGTCCCAATTAAGACTCAAAGCTGCTGTTCTCTGTATGATAACAGCACCAAGCGCTGACAACATGCTACCTGTCAACAAGAACATCAACACCCACCATCTGTTCTCTTGCAAATTGTCTTCATTACACACAACTCCACAATACGCCGCTTTTTAAAAAAAAAAAAAAAAATACACACTTCTAACTTTTAAAATCCTTTCTCATTACCTGCTAATCTCAGTCAAACGAAACGGCGCCGTTTTAATGCTGCCTTCCCCACGTCTACATTTTCCCGTGGTTCTGAGGAGGGATGTTTTGAAATAAGGACCAGAAGAAAGGCGCCGTTTTCCACGACGGTTAAAACAAGGCCTAATTAAAATGCAGGCCTCCTTTGTAGGTAACCGCATTTCCCACCTAACACCCCTGTACTCTTAATAGCTTTCACAGTTGGAACAAATTATCCAGAAGAGCACATAATAGATTTTCTTTTCTAATTAAGATTGAGTTTTTCTTCTCTCTGGTCTATTAATCAGAGGATGAACTGTAGTTTGGAAAAGAAAAACGTGGAGAGCAGATCGCGTTTCTCGCCGCCCGGGGAGAAGTGAGAGTCGATGATGTTTGGGGTGATTCTGGAACATCTCGGTACACGTGTGCTTTGGAGGCGCCGGCTCCCGTGGTTGGCGCATCTACCGAGTTTTTCACGTGGGGTCCCTCCCGGCCCGGCGCCTCGCAGCCCCGAAGACGGAAGCGACGCAGTTATCGAATGACCTGCCTCCAAATTCCGGTTCCTGACAACTCTTCTCCGGGACACCTTTTGTTTACAGTCTTATTCGTCCGTGATCCTTCAGCCGTACATCTAGCCACGAATGTCAAACACCTCCTCTGCAACGTTCTTCCCCTCTCTTGTGTTTTCTTTGTTTGCGTGAGTCTCACACACACACACACACACACACACACACACACACACACACACACACACCGAGACGCATTCATATACCCGGTGACACATACATCTTTCTTGTCTGCAATAAAGCTACAGCCCACATGCCAGCTCAGCGCTTGCTGCATTAGGGACTGTACATCTGTCAGACTGAATACACAGCACTTATGATGTAAAACACCGCTGTCCTGTGGGGCCCTCATTAAGGTGGATGTAAAAACGGTTGCTATCGCAACAAGGCCACTGCTAGCTGCACGGGAGGAATGTCCACTCCTGAAGATTAAGGGTGGGATAAAGTAACAAAAACATGACAACAATGACTGACTGGGGAAAAAAAAGAAGAAGAAGAAGCCTGCTTTTAGGTTGCTGAGAAGTTAAAACAAACTTGAAAAAATGAGCGCACACTGGAGACAACAGCGAGGGGGAAGCAGGGATTTGCGGGGCACACGATTTGAGCCCGTGAGGTAGGTGGAGCTGAATTTTAACGTCGCCTTTTTTTATTTATTTATTTATTTTATTTATTTATAAATTTGATTCCTTGTCTCGCACTGACTCGCAAAAGTGCTACTATCACACAGCCTCCAGAACCAGTCTCCACAGATCTGATGGCTGGAAGAGGACAGACTAATCCAGAGGGACACCATCGGGGGAAATATTTGACAAGCTCTGTCTTTATTCTCCCTCTCGGTTGTTAGATTCTCCAGTTTCCCTCATTAATTGCTCACCAGGACGTTTTCGGAAGCAATCATACGTGTCTCTCGTGGTCAGACTCACTGAGAATTCCCGTCTCCCTCAACAAATCCTCTACTTTACACAGCGCATCAGACAAAAAGCCTCATTCTGGCTCATTCTTATGCAATAACATGGTGGGATGAACCATATAACAGCACGGTTCTCATTTCTGTTCCCCTTCCTATGGAACAAAGCGCCTCCACATCACATCCTGGGAAGAAAAAAAAAAGCAGGTGAAAAAGGAAAAACAGGAAAGGTGAAAAGTACTTCTGCGATGTATGTGAAGGCCAGCAGGCGGAACGACACTCAAAATCCCCAAAAAGACAAGGCGGGATTATTCGCTCACGGCTCCAGCATTTAGAGTCATACATCCACCCAGATTAGAGACTAGACAGGTTTTCTGTCACAACACACAACCTGGATGCGAACAGCAGCATATTTTTATACATTCATGCATTACTGCATGCAAACATACAAACGTAAACACTGTTTGTTGCCAGGCATGTTGGCTTGCTTTATTTATTTATTTGTTTGTTTATTTATTTATTTCAGGCAGGCGTCGGGGGCAGGGAGGGGGGCAAACCAGGCAATGTGTAGATGCTCAAAGAAAACACCAGCCAGCGAGTGGCTCGGCGCTTCTCGGCACAGCATTTCGTCCAAACCTCGTCCGCCGCCCGTCCTTGTTATTGGGAACGTAGCGCAATGAATAATGAGGACGGCAGGGTGCCAAATGTTCCACGCAAGAAACAATGAAGGTGTTACTCGGTTTGCGCAGCGTGAGAAGTGAACATCTGTCTGCCTGCCACACCAGGAGGTGTCTGCGTGCGGTCCTGTCCTCCTCCATCTCCGGCCTCTCCGCCTGGTCACTGTCTGCTTTTTGCCGCAGTGGTGCACTGCGCCTATAAGGCGGGTGACTAGCGGCTCCGCCAGCTTTTCCTGCCGAGCAGAAAGCAACCTTGGGCGCCATCGTCACCAAACGCAGCAGCTGTTTAACACAAACAGGAGGGCTGCTTACTTCTCCTCGCAAATACTGGTAGTAAGATGGATCCCACGACAAAAATCAACGTCGCACCTCCAACACTTTCAGTGGTGTAACAGCGTGTCAGGTGTCGGGAGCCCAGGGAGATGAGAAGTGGCGCTCAGAGGGAATGCTCACCTCTGGAGGACACCGCACGTCGTTTTTTTACCCTTACTCGGAATTACATTTATGGAGACATTTTCATCCAATCCAGTCGGTCTCCTGTGTTTAATTTCATCTGGTTTAACACATACGGTACTGTGCAAAAGTGTTAGGCGTGCAACTTGAATGTGTGTTGAGAAGTACAGGTAGATTATT
>UFQX01000125.1:1352831-1365559 GCA_900497675.1 Arapaima gigas | reverse complement strand
TATATAATATACCGTCAGTTACCCCGATCCGGGTATTTATATATAATAATATATAATATACCGTCAGTTACACCGATCCGGGTATTTATATATAATAATATATAATATACCGGCTGTTACACCAACTGTCCNATATAATATACCGTCAGTTACACCGATCCGGGTATTTATATATAATAATATATAATATACCGGCTGTTACACCAACTGTCCCGCCCACCACTCTACCTTCCTTGATTCCCTGATCATCTGCACCTGCTTCCCTCTGGTATTTAAACCCCCGCATCACATGCGACCGATGCGAAGTATTGCCCATGTTCCCACTGCGCATACCGAGCAACCTTTCTGACTGCCTGACCTGTCCTCGACCCTCGCCTGACTACGACCACCTCTCTAGCCTTGTCCTTGACTGCCATTCCCTGTTTTCCGGATCCGACCCTTGCCTGTTTGAAAACCTCGACCTTGGAACGTCCCTCTTTAATAAACTGCCTTTCTCAAAACGCGCCTGCACTCGTCTGCTACTTCACACCGGCGTCACACCGGTCCGGTATTAATATATAATAATTTATAACATACCGGGGGTATAGGCGACTTACAGCCTAACAGTTTTACACCGAGGAGTATTTCACTGCGCCATTTCAGGGTAAAGTACCACGATCAAAGCTACTACGGGATTAGCAGGGCTTGAACCAGCAACCCTCAGGTGAGGAGTCCACCTTTTGTCGTCGTTTATGTGCGTTTTTGTTCCAAAGAGGCCGACGCATCACAAAGCCGCAGATTTGATCCAACGCCACACTAGGCCGACGAATCGACCCTTTACTGCGATTCATTAGCCCAACGTCTGCATCTTCGTGATCCTGTTTGAATGAACAACTTAATGATGCAAAGTTCAAGGCATTTATTACACGAAACTGCCTATAAATAGCAGATACAATTAACAGTAAATTATAATGAGTCTAACTAGACAGCGCATTAGAATAGAATATACTCCAGTGGTGATGGAGTGAGCGTTGGGTAAATGACTGGAGAAAAGGGAGAGCGCGTTGCTAATGCTAATGAAACGCGATTTTGTCTGCTGACTCTTAAAAAATGGTCCCTTGTGTTGAAAAGAGAACGAAAGAGACGCATCAGAAATTGGTGCAGAAATGAGCACCTCTGTGTGAAGCTGCAGGGAATTTTTCGACCTTGGATGCTGGGCCGTTGAGGAGGGTAGTTGACCCTGTAAGGGCGCAGCTATAAAAGCAGGTAAAATCATCATGTTCTTCATCATAACCCCAGCTGGAGAGGCCGCTGCTTACGGTGGTTTGTCGTATCGACACGGAAAGGCTGAGCATGACTGAGGTGTCGCCAGGTGATCGAGTTGAGCCGAGGTGCTGCGATCGGCTGCTGACTGAGATCCCACAGGTGTGTCGCGATCGGCCGTTCCTGCAGGTCGGGCTCAGGTGTGTTCTACTGATCACACTAAGCTATAAACTCATGCACCTTTTCTAACACGTTGAGGGGCACTGCGAAGAGGGTGAATCTGAGGTCCGCCCCTCGTGTCCAGGAAGGGACCTTTGGAGAAAAGCAAAGTGCATCTTAAACCCTCAGGGCTTAAAGGGCAGCTGAGATTAATGCCCACCGGACCACAGTTTGGTTAAGGTGACGGGCCGCACCCTAACCACACGTGGAGCATTTTAACCCCCCGTGACCCTGTTGCCAGGCTGGGTCTGTACTGAAGCACTGGGAAGTGATGATGAAGTGCTACATTCTCCCCGTATTTACGGGTCCTCAAGGTGCAGCAATTACTCATGAAGTGGGCAAATATTTACCGTTGTCACACAGGTGAGAACACGCTTGAATTCCTGAACATTTTGTATTATTTGAGTTCACGTTGGCTGTGTTCCTAATCGATAACGTCTGCAAATCACGCTGAGTCACGCCGGCCAGGTATGGGGTGAAGTAGCTGAGGGCCACGGGGTGTTTTCAGAAATGCTCGATTTCCACCTCCTGTCATCATTGAGGCCTTCGAGAGGACGGATCTCCGTGGCGGTGCGCTAACCTTCCCGTTCTGGATCACAGTTCACCTGGTTTGAACTTGTTGGGAATTGATGATAAGTGACGTAACCCCCGTAAATGAGAAGTCAGCTTTGTGTTGTAGCTGCGTGCTTCATCCAGCAGGATATGGGGATGATGCCCGCCCCACGAGGCCACCGTTGCGGTTGAGTGCCAGTGCATTACAGTCAGGTGGTCTCCCAGCAGGTAGACACCCAGCCACCATCTCTTTGGAATCTCCTGCCCCCTGGAAAGCAGCTCCTTGCTGGAGGCCGAAGCAGATGAAGAGGACAGCCATGTCCTGGGAACCGAGCCGCTCGCTTCACTCTTCGGGCTCCAAACGCAGTGCAGCTGCCGGACGCGTCATTACAGGCCTGCAGCGGTTGTGCAATGCTCATGTGAACCGAGAATATGGTTCTCTGGAAGGCAGAGCTGGAACGAACGATGAATTATTGAGCTGTGCATCGGGGGGGGGGCTAGAGCTAAACACGTATTGACCTGAGACATAGAACATTCCAGGAAAAAACAACCATTCTTCTGTGCCGAAGGTGGCGGGATGCGGCTACACTGGAGAATTTTCTGCACGTCTCACAAAAGTTGCTGTATCTAACAGGGTTTCCGAGTCCTATCTTTCCAGCCCGGAGATGTTTGCCTCACACCGACCCCGGCGGGCCTCCGTAGGTGGCCCCTCGGACCGCGCGGCGCTGCCGCTCAGAGCTGGCCAAGGCGGAAGAAAAGGCTGCGATAAATAATTGAGCAAAGTCCTCCTGCTGCTCCAACACGGTAGAATAAACACGACGCCGCAGCGAGAAAGACGGGCGCGATGTCCTCTGCAGGCTGCGTCACTCTTCTTCCATGTCACACGCAGCTCCGCCATCGCAGTGCAGACGGGGACTTATTTTTTACTGCCACTGCAAACCTAAAACACAGATTAACACAACAGCCATAAAATATAACATCCTATAAAAATATTTATGCAAATGTTAATACAACAGGATGAAATCAAATGAACAAACAAGAGGTCAGTTTACAGCTGCACATAAGAGGAACCGTACATCTGAAACATTTAAATGTAAAGAAAAGAAATAAAGACAATATAAAAAAGTAATACAATGCAGCGACTGTCACTGTGACGAACTGTCACTGTGGGATTTACCCGCTGAGCAGAACTGAGCGAAATGACGACGTTTAAGTGCGTTTGAACCCGGGCCACACGAGGCAGACTGAGAACACAGGGGCCGGGCGCAGCGCTGCCCCCTAGCGTCTCACTCGACTCGCACCCTTTTCCAGTATTTCTCTCCTGTGCTTCAGCTTCGAAAATGCAAACGTTTTGATTTTTTGCGCATCTTGCTTTTGTCTTCATATTTTGTTCTAGTTCGGTTTTAACAGGGTAACACTGGGTTTACCAAGTTACATCAGGTTAACCATGAGAACTGGCTACTTGGACATGACTTACATCATCATCATCGTTTTTGTTCACCGACAGTCTTTCATTGTGCAACTCCGTCTCTGTCATTACACCCCCTGCTGCCCCAAGGAAGTAATAAATTACCTGCCTACTCCTCCCAGTACCTGCTTTTCTAATTACCTTATTGTGATGCTGCTGTTCAAGACACCCCCCCACCCCGTCTGCACCACACGCATGAAGAAAATCCACTAACTGCAAAATGTTCTGTGTTTAGTCTACACCCACCACAGCCTTGACGCGAAACCCCCAGATCCGATCAAAGCAGAAGCGTCATTTTCTGCCTGCTTTCCTGCACTTCTCAGCCAGGAGACACGTGCCAGCCTGTCCCCCAGGCAAGGTGAGCTGCGCCGGTCCTCCCGCGGTCGCTGGTGTCCTGCCACTTGGCAGCTCGGGTGACTCGCGTCCCCACTGAGGTCTGCGGGACGCGGCTCCGTGTTAATTGCCCGTGGCTTTGTTTGAATACAAATGCGAGCGGGACATGTCGGGCGTCTGTGGGCCGGCAGGAGCCTCGCTAAGCTGCGAAGTCATAACGCAGGAGGACAGCGTCACAGCCACGGTGGACGGGGGACAGAGACACACACACTGTCACCTCGCGGCGACCCGGCATCTCTGACAAACGCGTTTCTCTCCCTCTTTCCAAGTTGCCCCCAAAACTGCCAGGGAGGATTTTGTCACTCGTTGTTGGGGGTGATCCACTGGGCCGCTGGCGGTAAAAACCGTGACTTTTAATGACGGAAAAAAGCGGGATTCGGCTTCAGTCCTCGGGGTCCCGCAGCCTGGCTGCTGACACGACCGGGTCGCATTCCTTAAGTGCCAGGAACCACCTCAGATGAAGCACCAGTGCAAATAAAAGGGTCTGGCTGTTTCGGTCAAAGAACAATCCCTCCCCCCATGATCCTCATCCGCTGACCCCCACTAGCCAGTGGATCATCTGTCTCAGGACCCCCACCCACACACTGCACCACCAGGTGGTCACCTAGTCATTTGGTCCCTGCCAAATCTGGACACAAGCAGTATTAAGTCCGGGGACTGAAACTGGGGTAGTTATATGAGAGAGAGAGAGAGAGAGAGAGAGAGAGTAAGTGATGTGGGGGTCAAATGGCCAGCTGGAAAGTTGCTCCTCCTGGACCTGGTGGTGCGAGAAGGACCCCTAAAGCTACAGATTTAATTTATGGTTTTTCATTTAGTGAAAAATGAAACTCTTTATTTCAGTTCCCCCCCCCATTTAGTGACGTTTTCTGCTGTGCAAAACAGATGTGTTGGTACCACCTAGTGGAACTGGTGCGCAATTCAGCTTCTTTTTCGCGTATTCGAGTATTTTGGGCCGTTTTTCACAGTCAGTCAGCAGAAACTGTTCTTCACTTGTTACCCAAACTGCCTCCTTCACTGCCGAGAAGCTGGGAGCGGCCGCCAATTGTGGGATGCGAACCTAAAACCGCCTTCAGAGAGTCAGTCGAAAACGTCCCCGGTGGCACTTTTCCTCACGGTCTTAACATTAGGGAAAGAGTTGTGGGGTTTCAGTGCGCCGTGTGTGAGATTAGTGTCATGAACAATAAAAAAAAAGACTTTCCAAGCATCAAAACCTTCAGCATCAGCACATTTCACCCATGATGCAACTTACCAGGTGGTGGTGGGCGGGGCTTAAGACTTCTCAACAACAGTTTGCAGAGAAGAGTTTAACTTCATGTCCTCGGCACCCATTTAGTGTCGGTTCCAGAAACGACATTCCTGTGAAAAAGTATCACCCCCCTTTCCTCTCGCTCGAAAATCCCGGAGGAAAACTCAAGCGAAACACTGACAAATTATAGCAATTCTTGCTGCTGGAGGTTTAAAGGGGCGGTTACTGTCGCACACGGGTGACGTCAGCGTTGGATAACTTTGTCCCTTAAATGACTGAAGTTGTAATTTATAGTCACACGACACAGACACTGTTTGAGGTCCGGGGGGTCTCCTTAAGGAGATCCTGCTGGGGGGTCCTGTGCGGAGCGAGGACCTCTGTTGGTCGGCTGTGGAAACTGTCCCTCGGGGCTGTGATTTCCCCACTTCGTATTTCCGTCCTCAGTCATCTACCTGCTACCAGGTAGATTATTTAGATTATAAATTATTACAGATTATTTAGTCATAATAAATATCAACCTGAATTTCTTTATTGGTTTGTGCACCACGATCCAGAAGAAACTACATTCTGTTCCTTCTGTATGCGCGCGGAACGAGAATAAAGAAAACCTTAAACCTTGAACCTACACTGAGGTCGGAGTCGAGTTCCTTCCCGGTTAACGAAACAAACCTGAAACCACAATAAAAATGGCGAAAATACCGTCCGCTATTTTAGCCAAACGGTCCCTGTGGCCCTGCAGCGCTGATCCGGTCGGTACGGGGGGCCCCGCTGTGGGTGGGCGACACATGTGGAAGGATCGGTGTGTCACAGCACCGAACAGCTGTGGCAAACAGACACGCACCGCATCCCGGCCGCCGAGGAGCTCGCATCGCCCACCGGTGTCGCCAACCCCCAGCAGACGCTCTAAAGAGCCCCTCCCCCGCAAAGAGCGCGCAAACAGTTGTTGGGGGCGCCGCCGGTTGCGCACGCGGCTCGCCTTGCTCACGTGCGCCTCCAGATGTTTCCGAGGGAAGGTCTCCGTGGCGCGGCGCCTAATTTGGACGTTAAATTATGCATTCGGTGTTAATTGAAAGTGTAAACATTCTTCGGAGGATCGGTTAACTCACCATTGTTTTTCATTCGAGGTGAAAAGGTACCGCAATAACTCTCCCGCACTTCTTCTGCCTAATTTCTTCCGGCGGGAGCATCTGCTGCGGCGCCGCTTTTCCCCTCCGCGGTTGTTCACTTTGTTACTTTAATACTGTCGCCACGGGTGGACCCCCTCCCCCCCCCTTCAGCCAGTGATTTAGCCGAGTTCCCCCTTCGTACGCAGCCCCCTGTGTTTTGACAGCCGCCGCCCTGATTTATTCTGCGGGGGGTGTTTGCCGCGTTTTCGCGCATTTCGGTCACATTTCACCGCGTCGAGCTGTTTTTCGGCGACAACAACGCGACGCGGCTCGTATCGGGACAACGGATGACCTATAATTTATGAAAATTAACGTTGTTTGTCCGCAATGATTAAACCCGCATCTACACAGACTGCGTGCAAACATATGGTAATGACGCAATTAGCGCTGCGGGATCAGCAGCGTTGCGGGAAACTGATCTGTAATTTACGGCGTCATTATTCACAGGTCTTTCTTTGGCTTCTGCTGCGGTGTGATTATTGTGACTGTGGCGGGGGGTCGCCGGTGTCTTCTGCGATGTTCGTTCATCTCGATCGGTCTGCGTGGGTTTGTGTGGGCGCTGCTCCTTTCCTTCACACAGTCCAAAGATGTGTCTCCGGCGGACGGCTGGCTCTGCGTTCTTCACCTGGTGTGTGTGTGTGTGTGTGTGTTAGAAGGTCCTGTGATGGACTGGATAGATGAACTCGGTTTCTCCGAACTTCTCAAACACCGGCGTGGGGTCTGTTTGGACCCCACCTCCACATGCCATATTTTTGACGCTTGAAAAAGTTATGGTTCTCGATGTTTTTTTTTTTTGCTTTTTTTTATTTTATTGTAACATTGAATTAAACACAAATCCCTTCAACGTCCGGTTCGTAAAGCACGTTTTGAGAACAAAATAAAAACCGAACACTGAAATCTGAACATTTCAAACGTGTTTGGAATCGTTTGTTACGTCGGTAATTTTAAAATGTTTGATGACGTTGAAATGTGTAGAATATTTGTTGTTCGAGCCAAACCTTCCCATCCAGTTCAACAGTTTCAGACCTCAAAGTAACTTTTTGTTGGAGCTCCAAGGGGGGGTCCTCAAAAATTTGTCCCCTTCCCTCAGGCCATGGGGGGCAGTTCCAGGGTGATTCAAGACGAATTGCACATTTTCATACATTTGTTACTCAGTATCATATTAGCATGCAGTCTGAACCAGGTTCTCCAGTAATTTTTACCGTTTTTCTCCTTCATCTGACAAACGCTTAATCTCCCACATCTTCAGTTCTTTTTCACCCATCATGGAGAAACTTATTCCAAAGTTAAACAAAAGGATCCCTCATAAAACCTGACCTTCTAACCCTCTGGTTTACAAACTTGGGCCTTCGACCCAAATGTTCTGAGCTGCAGAAATGAGAATCACTGGATGAGGTGTTAATGTAGTGGTGCGAGTGTGTGTGTGTGTGTGTGTGTGTGTGTGTGTGTGTGTGTTTGTGTGTGTGTGTGTGCGCGCGCACACGCTGGGGCCAGACGAAATAAAACACTGGTATCTTTGGTCAAAACCGAAAGTCAAAGTTCACGGTTCCAAACAATCAGATTTCAGTGAATTTTGATCCCAACGTGTCCCGGCGATTGTGGGCCGAACAGCAGGTACGGTACGAAAGAGGACGTGTGGCTCTTTTGAAAATACATTCAATCAATAATTTACACAACAGTTTGGACTGCAGGGAGCTCAGAACCACCTTTTTAACCAAAGGAGCGGTGGACGGCGGGTCGTCTGAGGACGAGCCGCGCTGTCACCACAATCTCTGCCGCTTCACTGGGTTCTGACCTCTGCTGCACCCGGGAACGACTGGGTATCCAGCATTTATCAACCCCCGTTCAGTCTTCTGGCACATTCCTCCACATGTCCTCACAGCTTCAGCACTATGTGTTCTCAGTCTGGTCATCAAAACTGTTGGACAAGTTGGACCCAAACTAGAACCGCATTATCCTGGTTGGCGTCACAGCGATCTGGACCCTATTGCAGAACCTACTGGACACCAGGCATGGAAACTATACCCTGGATGTGACACTGGTACCTCGTGGGAGGGCCACACAAACACACACACACACACACACACACACACACACACACACACACACACACACACAGGTCAATTTAGAGTGACTAATGAACCTGAAACACATGACTTTGGAGTGTGGGAGGAAACCAGAGCGATCTTTCGTTCAGGGGTTTAAAGAGCTGAAATAACCCCGAACAGGAGGGGCTGTGGGTGGTGAAGTGAGTAGATGGGAAAAAACCGCGTGTGTCTTCCTACTCGTCACATCCCCGCGACTCAGGTGAGCCCCCCCCCCCCCTCTCGAGAAGGAGGAATGTTTTCATCTGTTTGTCCACCTGCCAGGGGTTTCGGCGGGAAAGAGGAGGTGAATTATGAAGCTCCTCCTGTGCAGAACCAGAGCGGAAAAAGGGGGCTGGAAAAGCGGGCGGAAGAGGCGCGAGGGCCGGAGCTGTCAGTTCGGGGCGGCACATTAAAGGCATAATAAGGGTTTAAGCGCGCAATCCATCACGGCTGTCGGCGGCGGCGCCTCGATCCATTTCTCAGGTCAACATTTTCATCGTTTTAGACGCCAAATAATTGCCTGTTCATCAATAACAATAGATGAAAGTTGAAATGATTTATTGCCTTTCTGTCGCAGTTATGATTTAGCCTGCAGGTTGTTGGGAGGGCGGGGGGCGCTGGTGTGTGTGTGTGGCCTGGAACAGGGCGGTCAGGGGTCCCAAAGGCTGGTTGGTTGCTCCGTTCTTCAAGGCCAGCAGAAGTTGGCGCACCCCCCACTGATCTCTCCGTAACAATGAAGTCATTCTGCCGGTTCCGGCGAGAGGGGTTTGCCGCTGTAGGAGTGCTCCCCGCTCAGAAGGTTGTGGGTTTGAATCCGACCCCTCCGGCAGCGATCGGCTGCAAAAACTACCCTGCTGTGCAAAATCAATCCAAAGTTTATCATGTAAAACTACTGAGCTGCTGTTGGTCAGCGATGGTTAAGGAAAATAGTTGGTTAACAGTTTATTGTTCACCTAAGCAGAGGTTTACTGGCTGTTCAGGCTCTGCACAGGTCAAGGTGGAGGAAGAACTTCACGGAATAAAAAAAACTGTTACTGAGGTGTGTCATAGGTTTCAGGCTCAGATCCTTTAATGGCCAATTATGCAGTTTTTGGAGGTGATGATGTATGAATACGTACAGATTCACGCAGGTGAAATCCCACTATTGCACAGTCCGCTATCGAATGTGTGACTCTTACTCCTCTTCCGTCCCGGCGGCGAGCAGCTCGAGCGTCACTAGAGGGAGCTGGAGACAGAGGAATGCTGGGACGTTTCGGTGGAAATCGGTCACTTTGCAGCAGGAACAGGAGGAGGGTTAATGTCGTTCGGGGGCCACTTTCACAGCTGTGGAAACTCATGCTGCGGGGCAACAGGTGGCGTAGCGGTTAGAGCGTGCAGGGCTCCCCCCTTCCCCCTGCCGTCGCACCCTCACTTACCCTGGAACGACGCGGTAAAATCGATCCGGCTCTACAAACAAAGCCGTAAACCACCACTGTCCGTCACTGGAGGAAAAGTGTCAAAGCAATAAAAATAATTAAACACCAAATGTAGGAAAACCAGCTAAAGAACATCGACGCCCTCGGCTCTGCTGGTCGGCGCTCGGTAATCGGTACTTGCTGACACGCGTACCAGTACCTCAGCCGGTCCACTTCTCACCTGTCAGCGTCCCAGCGCCTCACGCCTCCTTACAAGCCCATTAACCTCCCAGGTAAAACAAAGCCAGTTTTACCCCCCGGGCTGCAGGTTCCGCCTCCCTGCCCCGCCCTGCCCTGCCTCCCTGAGTAATGAGCCCGTTTCCCACCTTGCCGATGATGAATGTGTGACGCGGCTCGGCGGCCCCTCCGCTTCGCTCGGCCTAATTAACAAAAACACGCCGCGATTGCCTATTTTTCCTCATGCATGACAACCTATTATTTTTCCTGCTACCCGATTAGGGGGTTTTTACGCTCGGATTTAGATTGATTTAACGGAGCGGCGTGATGAAGGGCCGCTCGGTCCTGTCTGAAGGGAGCCGCAGGTCGGCGCCGGTCCCGCTGTAGTCCTTCTCGTCGGTTCGCGGTACGAGTCGCGGGTGGCGCTCGGCGGGGCGGGCGGGGGTGAAATCGAGTCAGTAAATTAGAAGGTCAGAAACGGAGGACCGCAGGTGACTTTTCGGGGAGGGTTCGCTAACAGAGCTGTTCCACGCGAGTCCTGCAGCGGCCTGGTGCCGAGCTCATAAATCACGTTACATCCCTTCTTGTCAAGTCGCACATTCGTCCGTCTGCCAGATGATCTTTCCACCGAACGGACGATCACCAGCGCCAGGGGACGAGCACAGCTTGTGTGTCTGATGCCGCCACGTTGCTGGTTCGCATCCCTCAGGTAGCTGCCTATAAAGGTGACATTTAAGCATACGCGCTCGCCGGCCACTTTATTAGGAACATTATCCTAATACCAGGCAGGAGCCCCCGTTGCTCTCGGAACAGGCCGAATTCTTTGTCTCGTGGATTCAAAAAGGTGCGGAAACCTTGCTCGGAGGTTCTGGTCCGTGGTGACGTGGTTGCATCGTGTAATTGTGCACATTTGTCAGCTGCACATTCCTGCTGCCAACCTGCTTTTCCACTGCATCCCAAAGGTGTGCTGTTGGATTCAGATCTGGTGACTGGGGAGCCAATGAAGGACTGAACTCAGTGTCACATTCATGGAGCCAGTGTGAGATGACTTGTGCTTTTGTCACATGGTGCAACGTCATGCTGGAAGCAACAGTTAGAAGATGGGTAAATCGTGGCCAAAGTGTGGCTGTGGCATTCAAACGATGCTCGACCGGTATTAGGTGGCCCGGTGTGTGCCAAGAAAACATCATCCACACCACCACCAGCCTGAACTGTCAACACAAGGCAGGTTGGATCCGTGGTTTGGTGCTGTTTACGCTATCTATGTGGTGCGGCAGAAATTAAGATTCATCGGATCAGGCTTTTCCAGTCTTCAGCAGTCCAGTTTTGGTGAGCCAGCACCCCCTGTAGCCTCAGCTCCCTGCTCTCGGGTGACAGAGGTGGAACATGTCGTGGTCTTCTGCTGTTGTAGCCCATCCCACTCACGGTTCAACGTGTCATGAATTCAGAGATGTTTTTCTGTTCACTACTGTTATCTATGGTTATGTAAGTGACTGTAGCTATCCTGGCAGCTCAAACCAGTCTGGCTGTTCTTCTCTGACGTCTCTCACCAACTATCTATCTATCTATCTATCTATCTATCTATCTATCTATCTATCTATCTATCTATCTATCTATCTATCTATCTATCTGTCTGTCTGTCTGTCTTCCTATGGTGTTGGGAGCAGCCAGTTATGCGAAAGGTCTTCTTGTTGTTCCCAGTTTTTCTGCAGTACCGAGGCTGGATGTCGGGTGGTGCGATACGAAAGTGTATTTTTGAGAAACCGGCTTCCGGAAGAATCCTGCGCGCTGCGGGTGGAGGGCGGCCGGAGGAGCCGCGCGGGGCCGTGCCGGCGGCGGCGGCGGTGGGGGGTGTAGGACCCCATCGTGTTCATTAGGGCCTGGTTAAATGAGATGTTGCGGCCGCCACGGTCTGGAGCCAGAGCTCGGCACTAAGGAATGGGTTCCAGAACAATTAATGGCACCCGGGCAGCAGCGATGATCAATCACAGTGAGACTTCATTATTGCAATTAATGGGCTCATGGCGGCCTGACCTAATAATCCAATTTAATGTCACAGAAAACTTTTAAGGCTGATAGATGAACACGTTATCGCTTGAGTAGCTAATTGGGGGATGCATGCGGCGGGGGGTGGGCGCCGCTCTCGGAACCCGGAGCCGAGGGAACGGCGGATCCAAATGGAAAAGAAAATTATTACAGTAAGGATTATTACCCTTTATTATAACCTTGTTTTTATCGGACTCATCGCACCGACGGGCGTTCGTTTATACAGCAGGGTGATTTTTACCGCATAGATACAAGGCAAATGCCTCTATCGATGGTTCTGCAGCAGGAGCTGGGATTTCAACCCGTGGCCCTCAAGTCCAAGGCAGCGGCTCTCATCGCTGTACATCCTGCTGCCCCCACCGGCCCACTAACACCCACTTTTAAAATCTCAGCTCTTTGTTGTTAGGGGGAGCAGGTGGTGCAGCAGTTACAACTTTTCTGTCCCGCTTTCAGATGCCCCCCCCCCCATACTTCCCTCGAACGAGGTACTTACCCTGAACTGATACAGTAAAAATTTACCCTGCTGCATAAATGAAAATGTACTGAAAGTAACGCTGCGCCGGGGCTCCCAGCATTCCGTGCGCTGGCCGCTTCCTCTATCTGTTCTCTCACGTGTCGCCGTCACATTTTGTCTCCAGCTCTGACAAGGGGGGGGGGGGGGGCGGGCAAGGTCTTGTG
>UFQX01000125.1:1335011-1352797 GCA_900497675.1 Arapaima gigas | reverse complement strand
AAGGGGGGGGGGGGGGGCAGGCAAGGTCATGTGATGATGGATCAGAGCGCGGCGACTCAACTTAATCCCCCCTAATCGTGACGGCTGCGTTACCGTGGAGATTAATGGCAACTGTCAAACCCCCCCCCCGCCCTCTCCTTTACCCCCTCATAACCCCTTTTAACTGTTTTCAGGTACAATAATCTGACGCCATCAGTTCATTCTCACAGCAGCTTTTTTTATTTAAATCCTGATCCCTTTGATGCAAATTAATAACTTAACAAAAAGTGCATAAATTCATGTTTGCGGCTCTCAGTCGGTGCCAAGGAGGCCGTCTTGGAGCAGCTGGCTGTCTGGACCCGCCGCCGTTGAACCCGTGCCAGACGAATGCAGATGTAATTCTGTTATCTCTTGCTTAGTCGTTTATGCAAATTAATTTGAACAATTAGCCTCTCGCTCGTCGTTCATGAATCATGCACCGGGGGGGTGGGGGCAGGGCGGGGGGAGGCGGTGCCAGGAAAACAGCTGCTGACGTGCAGGAGGTGGCACGGCGGGAACGTCCCTCGCTGAGGGTTTTCTCCGTCGCCTGCAGTCGAACACACGACCGACGCAGACCCGCCGCACCCGCGTGTGAGGATCTCCTCCGGCCCCCGACTTGGTTATACGTGCAGGTTATACGTATATCGTCTGTGGCCTTAAATACTTGCCTTGTGTGGGTTTGATCCCGACAAACCCTGGACTGGTTAAATTTGCTGCTTTGCACTCAACCAGGATTGGATCCCACCTCCTGCTGTAGTCCCCTTAACCAAGGGCACAGTGAAAATGACCCTGCTGAACAGACGGGTAAATCAGTGTAAAGAGCTCGACTCTGGGGAAAAATGGCAGCTAAATAAATGTAAACAAACACCAGATGCTTTATTGGGTCCGTCCGGCATCCGGAACCCGGTGCGGGACTCTTTCCCTCGAGACGGGTGCCGTTTCACTCTGCATTCGGATGAACACCCCCAAATGTCCCAGACTTATCCAAGTGCGACTTTTGTCTTTTGTTACGGCCTCCAGAGTCTGGACGGCACCGCCCCGCTATCCGGTCCCTGCCGGCGACCCTCGTAAATACCGAGCGGGACGTGAGGAGCTCTGACGGACTGCGGGGTTGCACAACCACACCTCTGGATAAACGGAGGGACGTCGGGATCACGTCGCTCACGTTGGCTGTGACTTTGCCGGCAAAATTACTTTCTACCTACAGACAAATCGAGTTACGAACAGGTTGCCAGTTAAGAAAATGGGAAACAGGCGTAAAACTGCTGTAATCTCCTCTGCTCATGTATTTCATGCAGTTCTACCTCATTATGATTCATTTTTGTCTGTGTGTAGATGTATATCAGGAATGAGCTAAACAACTTGTGTTTTTGAGGGGTTATTGCTGCACACAGATACACACAGATCTCTCTCTCTCTCCTGTTCAGCGCTCTGATCAACCTGCTTTCATTTGCCAGACATTTTACTGCAAATGATAAAGAAGGAGACAGACTTATAACTGCGCTTAACACAGCTGGCACTCGACAGCGGGACCAAAGGAGCAGCAGCGTGTGGAGGTGGGCGGCCAGAAGACATTATCCTGCCTGAGACGGTCAACGCGGCATCAGAGGCCACTGTCAGCTGCGAGTGGCGCCACAACAGGGCAGAACTGCGCAGGTGGCGACACTTTCCATGCGCGGCGAGGGGTAAGAGGTGAGGATGGCACCTTTTTGTGGGAAACAGCACGATGGGAAATCTGTCCCGCCACAACATGTGGTGAGAGATGTGAGGTTGGTGAGATAATGGGGTTGGATTGTAGTTTTAATACTATACAAGTATGTTATGAACTTCGCAGTGTCGCATTTTTCTTTCTATATCAGTTATGTCATAATTCTCTGCTGCAGGATGAATGAATGTCAGGTACATTTGTGAAAGCGGGGTAAGAAATGAACCTGTTTCTTGTTTTCGGATGACCTGCGATGCTGCGGAACATTCACACACAACACAGCGTGCAGATAAGTTTCCCAGCTGAAGCCTCCTGAACGACATCTTGTTACAATAATATTGTAGAATAACATAAATAGGGTCTTTTGGTTCTGTTCTCCAGTTACAGGTTGTTACAAGTCTGTCAGGAACAAATAAGTAAAATTTTCAAATTCGCAGCAGCATTTGTATTTGTGGGAAGAGGTTTTTACAGCTGTGCTCTGGGGTGCAAACAGAAACACAGACCAAACTGCAAACAGCAGGCTGGGACTGGGGGACAGCATCTCAGCTCTGCACCTACATGGTCTCCAGGTGACTTTCTGGTGCCTCCTGGTCTCCCCTCGCCTCCCGGTGGCACCGTTTAGCGCCATTGAGGTCAACTGGTGTCCGAGGGTCATAGTAGGATCGCGACTCGGCAGGGACCAGCAGCGGTACTGTCCGCTCGCCTGCTCTGACACGGAGTCGCGACGCCCTCTTGAAGGCGCCGAGGAGCCGTTTTCACGGTTTGTATAAGTGTGTCTATGACATACAGTGCATGTCTAACTTACACACTGAGAGGTTTCAAGCAAGCGGGTGTCCTCTGGCCCCCGATCGTGAGGAGACCTTCAGAGAGTGGAGCCCTCGTGAGGGTCACGCGTCAGCTGAGATGCAGGTCCTCTTCAGCCTCTTTGCTGATACCTTATAATCAAGTATGAAATGATTCAGGAATGTGAAGCACCTGTGTGTGTGTGTGTGTGTGTGTGTGTGTGTGTCCAGCCTTGTGGACTTTTTAAATAAACTAAACCGTAAAGATTTGTGCTGTACTCTGTTGTACTCTCTACTGTACTCTGTACTGTATGGTTCTTAAAGTTGTAGTAAGAGTCGCCATCAAGGTGTGTCAGTGAAACTCAAAGCAGCATCACAAACACCAAAAACAGCAATAATAATAATAATAATAATAATAATAATAATAATCTAGCAGCTGTTTTAAATTGTACTGTGAAGAAGAAGAACAATAAACACTTGACTGCAGTCCAGGGATACGTGGAATTTGTGAAGAATATAAATAACGTGAGGCCCTGATTTGCTGCGGCGCCGAACGGCTTTCAGGGGCTCCGTTGAGCCTTTTTACTCGTATCTATTAATAGTGGCCAATATTTACACAAGTTTCACAACTTGGCCTTATCGGTTCTGAGGACAACCCGCACCGCTTGTTCTCGTTTTGGGTAATTAATGTTGCTGGCGCCCCCGGCTGCGTCTGTGACGGAACACGTATAAACAACGGTGGTTTTTACAGTAAAAGCTGTAACCGGCCACAGTTTCTACCTGCTGTTTATATGCAGAGGCTGCTGTCAGTCGTACCAGAGGGCAAAGCGTGTTTTCTGCTGTCGGCGCAGAGCTAAAGACGGGGCCCCCGGAGCCAGCGGAAAGGTACCGAACGGAGGGGATCATGGGACTTGGCCCCCTGCTGAACCCTCACCTGGAGGTGCAGGAGCAGAAGGGGCAGAACTGTAATGAGAAAACACTGCCGTTGGGCCTCCGAGCCTTTCTGCAATTTTTCCACTTTGCGCTTATTGCTGTTATTATTATTATTATTATTATTATTATTATTATTATTACACAATTCTTGTTCGTATCCTGCGTTTCCCTGAACTTAATGTTGATACCCAGAGTGAACACTAGAGGGCGCCGAGTCATTGTGTCATTTCATCTCTCCTGCATCCTCTGGCTCCACTTTGAAGGCATCAGATTATTCCTGTTAGAAATTTCCGCCACCGAATCTTTAGCTATTTTCTTTCTGAACTTTACTCTGCGATGGGTGCATTTGCACGCCTCTCCCCTCCACGCGCAGCTCCGTCTTTGGCGAATTTCATATTTGAGTTAGAAGTGTTAATAGGACAACTGCAGAGGAGCTGACATCAAGGGGCATACATTAATATTTCCCGCTCGTGCGATTTCTTCCTCTGCGGCGTCCCATGGGGGGTCCACTATATAGCGAGACCCTGGAATCGGGTGTTTTCCAGGTGTTAATGGCCTCTGATCTCGAGTCCGGCACCTTTTTCCAAGGAAAGGCAACAGTGTGTGTGAGCTGGATCTCCGGGCCACGTGACACACACACACACGCGAGCGCGAGGCCTTCAAAGGGAGTTCTGTCCAAAGAAGCAAATTAGGAAGCGCCACGGTAAACACTTCTCCAGAAATATCAAGATGTGGGCTGGCGGATGTGTGAAGAGCGGAAGGAGGCAGTGGAGAGGTTTAAAAAGCCACAGATTCAGGCTGAGTTGCAGGGCGGCAGATGGGGCAGCGGTCAGAGCTGCTGCCGTGGAACCCTAAGGGTCCACGTTCAAATCCCACCTCCTGCTGCCGTCCCCTTGAGTGAGGTACTTTCCCTGCATTAATACAGTAAAAACGGGTAAGTCACTTTGGAGAAGAGGTGTCACCTAAACAAAATGTTAATACAAATAGTGATGTTAACCGGATGTGGAAAGAACCCAGCTGTGTGAAAGGAGTAAATTGCTGTTTGAGAAGTGAATAAAAGTACCCTGGTCTCACACCGGGCTGAAGCCGAATTGTGAGCGAGCCCCACAGGCTGGTGTTGACCCCCCAGGCCCAGGTGACTCCACGACGGAGCCCCGACCGGCCGCCTGCCTGCTGGGGATCATCACCTGTGGAGACAGGGTGGCTGAGGGCTGGGTGTCTGTCAGAGGTGGTTTGCAGAGACCCCCCTCCCTCCCTGCCGGCTTGAGGCCGCGCTGTTGACCCTCTGTTCCGCGGGGCGCTGTGCCGGCTGGCATCGCGGCAGCAGCAGACACCCCGTTTAGAGACAACTGACTGACGTCCAGGGAAATTCCCATCAGTCGTGGTAAAACGGTGTGACGGGAAACGCGACTTTTCCACAGTCGCCCTGCGGCACAGAGCCGCTTCACAGTGGCCACCTGACCGACGGCGACAGCCATCACCAGATGCATCGTGGTCTCTCCAACCGACAGACCACCCGCCATTGGGAGGAACGTGGTGCAGCGCGGCCCCCGGTTCTTCTCCCCGTGTGTGTAGGTTTCATCCAGGTGCTCTGGTTTCCTCCCACAACCCAAAGATGTGTCTCAGGCCACTTGGCAACTTTAAATCACCTCCAGCGTGTTCATGAGTGTGTGTGTGACATCAGCTCGCTGTACAGATGGGTAAATCACTGCAGGTAGTTTGCAGCAACACAATCAATAATAATAATAATAATAATAATAATAATAATAATAAACCCTCCTGGAGCCCAGAGATGTGTTTCTGGCCAATGGGTGACTCAGTATTGCTATACTGAGTGTGTGTTTGCACGAGTGAATGAGGGTGTGATACGCTGCTCTGCTGTGTAAATAGGTGAATCACTACAGGTGTAAATAATAGTTAATAATTCCAAGTCTTTGTGGGGGTGGAGTATCAGCTATAGGAATAACTGTTGATACAAACCGAATGTTTCACCCTTTTCCAACATTTCGTGCGTCCCGGGTCTTGTTTCGTCCGACAGGTACGAGCGAAACGCTCCTCTAACTTTCTAAGTGAGCGTGGACTGGGGCCTAAAACACGCAGAGAGGACGAGGGGGATCTGGGCAGATCCCTCCGCGAGGACGAGGCCCTGTGGACCTCCACGGTTTACAAGCTCAGACATGGGGTATCTGCTTAATTTTATTATCATGGTAACGTGATCCAGAAGCGTCCCTGTTGAACTCGCTGCGCCGCGCAGGGCGGGCGGGGTGGGGGGGGGCTAATCTCAACATTGTGAGTTAAGCAACACGTACGATGCAGCGACAGACACGAATTCTCTACATCAGTCCTGGCAATAAAGTAGCTGGAAAAAGAACATTTTCCCCAATTTAAACGTTTATCCATCATAACTTATAAGTCATACATCATGTTCAGCTGCTTCTGACTCTGTTTCCGGGCCGATTCGGTGTGTCGACGGGCCTGGATTTAATTCGCGCAGGTTGCGCTGGACTGAGTTTTTACGCAGAAAGGCAGCAAACGCGTTTATATGTGACGAAAACACAACAGTCGCGTAAACAGGACGATCTGTGCAACAGATTAGTCCTCTGAAAATATTTTGTCACGTCGTAAATTAGAAACCGAGTTCAGCAGGAGATGGGATTCAAGCCTGAGTCCTCGCAATTGCACGGCGGCAACGCTGACCGCCACTTTGTCGCTAGAGTAGGTGGACAGGCCAAATCCTCTTTACCACGCTTGCGTCCCTTTGAGATTGACGGTAAAGATCAAAAGTGTCTCCTTTCCAAAAACCGGGCTGAGAGTAGCGTGGCTCACGTCCCCCCGTGAAGTTGCTGGGCTCGCGGCTTGGTTTATGATGAGTTTCGGAGCTGGGGATGTACGACAGCCTTCCTTTTACCTCAACGTGGGGCCACCAGGGGCGGAGAATTTACCGTAGAGCTGTCTTCTTCCACTCGAAAGACCTAGACTCCTGCTGCAGCACCCCTGTGGAATTGACCTTCCCCGAAGTGATACGGTGAAAACTACCCTGCTGTATAAGTCAGTGTTAGTAACTGAGTGTACAGACCTCACACCGTAAGAGATAAATGTCAGATAAATAAATATAAATGTTAATCTGGACTTTTCCCAGCAGAGTCTCCATTGGAGGGATCGCCTGACCTCCTTGGGCAATAACTGATGCTGTGGTCCTGGGATCAAGTGGCTGTTCCCCCAAGCAGATGTTCTAAACCCCCGAAACAGCAGCTGCCCTTGTTCTAAACTGTGTGTTTGTCTCATTCTCCTCGCTGCCCTTCGTGGTCGCAGTTGTTTTACATTCCACCGAAATCCACGACTTCCTTCCCCACTTCTTCACCGAGTAAATAGATGCGCATTTGGAGTTTCCTCCTTAAGACCCCTTTTTTCAGTGGCCAGATTTTAAACTTGCCTTCATGGATAGACATTCAAAGAAAAACTTAACCCCCCCCCCAGCCTTATTCAGAGCATTTTTTTTTTCCTGTTTCTGAATTTTGCTTCTGTTTCATGTTCTGTATGAGGGCTGTGCCACTGTTTGTCCCCATGGACCCCAGCCTCCAAACCCTGCAGACGTGCCAAGCGGTCTGTCTACTGGCAGCTCGAGTGGAGAGATGTGGCCACCAGGGGCAGCACTTTGGGAAGCGCACGCCCGCGGAGTCCCGCGTGGCTCCTGGTTGGGTGGAGATAGGCGTCGCCAACTGGCAAAATCTGGGGGCATCCGCCCTCCTGATCCCACTTTTCGAAGGGGTTAGAGGGACCGGAGAGGTTTGTCAATGCTCAACTACATTCATCAAACACACTACGTTATACCCTTCGGTCTACCCCCCTGCCCCCACACCGCAACCAGGGAGGGGAGCCAACCGGATTGCACATTTCCACACGTCTTATTCCTGTCTTGGCTCGCTGGGTTTTAAGTCTTTGACCAGATCTGGCTGTTTGTTTGTCTCAATACAGGAAGAGGCACGGAGCCAGGCGTCCTTTTCACAGCGCCGGACACAACGAGTGAGGTAAAATGAGCCGAAAACAATGGGGCGAAAAGTGCGATCGCCTTTCCCGAGTGCTTCCAAAGACTGTGCGGCGAATCGCTGTCCTCACTCATTTCATGCCGCACTCAGAAGTCTAGACAGAAATTGGATTAAAAGAATTAATTTTTTTTTTGTACTCGTTCTCTGCGAAATCTAGTGACACGTTTCACATGTGCCACGCAGAGCCTTGGGTGGCGGCGGTTTTCCCGCCTCTCGGAAATGAGCCCCGATCTGCCGGGAGCCGAGATTAACGCGGTTTTCACGCCCCGTCACAAAGTGGCGGGATCTTTGGCAGGCCCAGGAGCCCCGGTCCAACGCGCATTGTCCGTCCGACTGCAGGGGAGCACGGGAGCCGGTATCCGAGGATAATCTGTTTTCCTTTCAGGGCTTTGGGTCACTGAATCGAAATGGTAAAAACAGAGCTTACAAGGGCAGCTCTTAATCCTCGCGTGACCGGAGATGAGGCCCGGATGAACAGCTACTGTACACTGCGAAAATAGCCTCTCGCAGCCGGGGTGTCCTTTTGTGCTCTGATGTGCCGTGCGGCGGCGGGTGGCGACGAGGGGCCGGGCCGAGCCGAGCGCGCGGCCGACATCGACGGGGCTGCAAATCAATTTATTGGATTAAGAAGTTCACTTTGAACCTATTATTTCCTTCTCGGGCCCCTCAAATGTAACATTAAAGAACGGTATGCTTTTTGCAGCGTTACGCACCACTTTCAGCAAACTAGCTGCAGTTTGAAATCCGGCTCTTTTAGCGCGGGCAGGTTGAGCACGGCGGTGCGAAGGCTAAGGCTCTAGCGCTCCAGAAAAGGTGCCTCCGCCGGCCCCTCTGTGTCGGTGACACCCCGAGGTACCGCGGTAAAGGCCCTCAAAGACTCCTGCTCTCAGTGCTGACACGTCAAACTCGAGCCCCTGCTTTAGTGGACATATCTGTGTGACATCGCAGTTGAAGTTATCATGTACATTTTTGAAGGTAGAGCAGGATATTTGGCAGGAATGCTTATACTTTTAAAAAAAAAGAATTGGACACTTTCGAGCATCGTTGGAACACGTAGTATATCAAGCTTTTCATATGGCGCTTAGTTATTGAGCGAAAACAGGATAAATTGTTTTAAGGAGAGATTTACATTTCTTCAGCAAATGCAGGTTATTTGCATTGTCTCGATTTTGTGTTTGTCTCTGCAGCAGGTTTGAGAGGTTTTCAAGCGACCAGTTCGGACGGGACTCTGCTGCTCTGCGGTTTATATCAGGCTGTGGCTAGAAACTGACCGGCGACTGACCGGTGACTTCAGCGTCTTCTATTATTCACGTGAAAAACGGGCGACGCCTCTGCAGGAACGTCGGCGGCCGTCGCACTTTCTGGGGACGTGAGCAAGGGCAACCTCCTTAGGTCTGCCGGAAACTCACGGAGGCGGCGGAGAGGGCTCATCGCTTTGCTTGTCACCGATCCCCAAAAGCACATTTTCTCTCATTTTATTAAAAAAAGCACCATGTTTAGTATCGTTTTTATTATTATTCACTGGTCACTTTTCTCTCCTGCCACCTTAGTTTTGTTTCTTCTACTTACCCTCATTTAAGCAGCAGGGTAATATTTACCGCATCTCGTACCTGTACCTTGGCCAGGGTGTGGGATTCACACCCGGGGCCTTTAAGACACAGTGTGATACAGATGGGGGGGCAGATTGTTTAGTGAAGGTGACATCGCTGTCTGTGTGACCCCCCCCCCCACCCAGCCCGGGCCGCCTGTGTCCCTCTGTCTCTCGCTCCTTCCCTCTCTCCCCGCCTCTGTGCGGATGGATCACACGCATCTTCCGTGACTATAAATCTCTCAAGTAAACAGCGAGGGACCGGGGTACCTGCCACTCGACTCGTGTTAAGCCCTGAGGCGGCAGCTGAAGGAAACCAGCGTTTCCTGAGTGAACGCAACCCCCCCCCCCCCACCGGTTCTGTTTATCGAAACGGCCCGTGTTTTACTGCTCCTAATGGAGCAAGATTTAAATAAAATCTGACCCTTGGAATAAAAGCCGACATTAGCGGAACAATAAAATTATTCATTTGGCTGACAAAACGGCAGGAAAAAACAGCTCCAATCTTTTAGATAAAGAAAACAAGAGTAAGACGAGCATAAAAGGGGTTATTAAAATGATAGAGGTTTTATTCCGTAATGTGGTCGACGTCGGCTCGGTTTAAGGTGGATTTATTTTGAACACAAAAGCCAGGATGAGATCAAAAGCGGGAGCTCAAAGGATGCTCCACTTTCCGGCTTGTAGGAGGGTTATCGACGGACACCCCCCCCCCCCCTCCGAATTAAGGAATCAGAATTTACTTCCATTATTTGTAGTGCGGTATAAATCAGCTAAATGCGAATGCTAACTGTCAAAGCCTAAATTTAGAGCCTATTTTGCCCCGAAACCTTACATCAATTGGTATGTTGTCTGTTTAAGTGCAGTGAATAGTCATGCTATTATCCAATTAATAGAAAGATTTCTATGCCAGTGGCTGGTAGTAAGTGGGCCTTTTAACTTCCCGCCACCTCACTCAAATAAATCCTGTCACATTATTTGTCCCTCAAGGGACAATTTAGGAAACGCAAACGGCAACTAAACACATTTTTCTCTTTCCTCCCGAGACACCGACCCCCCGCCGCGAACGCTAACGTCCGACCGCTTTCCGCTCGGGCCCTCGGTTCGCGCCGGTACGGTCGGCAGCTTCTCAGACGCGGTGTAAGTGTCGCCACATAATCGGAAGCTTTGCGGTTCGCGTCCCCCCCCCTGCTGCGGTGTCATCGCTCAAGGCACTCGAGCACCCTGGATGTGCCCTGTAAATATACCCTGGGTAAAGGGGTAAATCGCGGTAAATCTGTTTACCTGACGCTGTTTGGGAACAACGGAATTGTACAAAGTGAGGATTCTGGACCTGCTCGGGTTCTGAGGGATCGAAAGTGAAGTGTGTTGTGCTCTGCAGTGCGAAGATCGAGAGCCAGACGACCGTCTGACTTTGGCCTTATGAGCGTGAGGCGTGGTTTTTCCCTCTCTTACTGTCCACTGCAGGAGGGTACGGAGACCTGTGCCCATTCTGCCGAGCACCAGATCAGAAGGTTACAGCTGAAGGATTCTAACAATGACGTCAAAGTGAGATCACATCCCTCATCCCTTCGCATAGTCCAGTATCATACCCAGTTTCATCTCCTAATCTGGGGAGGATGCCACCTCTTCTCTTACATCTTTCTGAAGATGACAGCCGTCCGCACTGCAAGGTGCAAAGCCTGAGATGTCCTCTCCTGAGATTTGCCCTTAGTAAGGTTGGGAAGGTTATGGCGATGACCTGTTCTCTTGAGAAGGTGACTGAGATGATCCATTCCCTTTGGGAAGTGATGGAGACGACCTGTTTGTTTTGGACGATGAGCGAGAAGAACCGCTCTTGTTGAAAGATTACGCAAATGAGCTGTTCTCTTTAGAAGGTCACGGAGATGACCTGCTGTCATGGGACAATGACTGCGACGATCCATTCCTTCCAGAAGGTGATGGAGATGACCTGCTCTCTTGAGAAATTCATTGAAATGACCCATCCTCTTTCGTTCCGAGCCTGAACAACACTCTGTAGACGTAACCCATCCTGTCAGGGTCTCAGAGGTAAAAAAAAAAAATCCTGTTCATCGGGGCAAATAAAAATCCAAAATACCTTCTGTGATGTTTAATAACATACCAGTTAATAGTGAACGTCTACCACAGACCTACTGGAACAGGCCAACAAAAGGACTTGATCAAGAGTGTGCAGAAACCTGCCACCCGCATGGCTTCAGATGCCCAAAACAGTAGATCCTCGGCGACACCAGAGGAACGTAGCGCCATCTCGACAGAGGAAGCGGTCCGTTTGAAACCTTCCACCTCAAAGCGGGAGGGAGGGAGGGAGGGGGTCCGGGGAAGGAGCCGCATTAGCCTGTCCGCTTTCAGAGCCCATTTGTGTCCATTTGCGTCCTGCAGGAACCTGCAGCTGAGAGCGGCTCTTCGAGGTGTAATAACTGGTTGTCACAACACTCCAGAGGTGGCCTCCTAAGCAGAATGCTCCCCTGTCACTCCCCTGGCAAGAGGCGCGCTGGCAACCTGTAATTCCCACTCCGCTCTTCCTTCCTCCTTCCCTGCCTGGCCTTTTATTAAATGGCACTTTGCAGGAAGTAAATCTACAAAAGTTGTGTTTAATAACGCCGGAGAGAGTGATATTTGGAGCGGGGGGTGGGGGACGGGGGCCCGAGCGAGATGTTCAGCGGGTTAAGAGGGATTTGTCATCGGCGCGCTCTCGCAGACTCTAATCTATTCATTGAAACGGACTATTTTTTCCACTAGCCACGTTAAAGCAAATGAAGAACAATGACACGGCGTGGAAATACGGAGCGGGCTCAGGACGGGCCGCTCGCCCCCGGACGCCTCCCCCCCCCAGCTTCCTCAAGCGGCGCTTACCTGGTGGGCACGGGAGCATTTTTAAAAAGAATTCTTTTTATTTAATGATAGGTGCACATTGGTTTGATATACGGGATTATTAGGGCCTCGGGAATTGCCGGGAGAAATTCGCCGCGGCGTTTTTTAAACCCAGAGAACCTTTAAACTCGCAGCAGCTTCGGCCGTTTACCTGCAAGGTGCCGGGGGGGGGGTAGAACGGTCGCCGGGACTCTGCATCCCAGAGTGACAGGTTTACTAGGGTAAGAGCTGAAGCTGAGCTGAACGCCCTGGACGTCAACAAGACCTTTCGTCTTCTCCTGCGCCTTTGAACAATTTCATTTTCTCCAGTGTTTTATTCTTATTCTTTTTTATTAAATCTTTTCATTCCTTTTATATTCTCTTCTCCCCCTAATTTTATTATCAAATCCATCTGAACGTGTTATTTTTGCCAGCGCAAATGACGTTTGTGTGTGAAATATGCTGCATAAATAAACTCGTCCTGCCTTTTAACCCTTTGAGGATTTCGCGGGCAGCAAGTGGCGTGTCGGTCACCTCGCGGCGAAAGGTGCAGGGTTTGAATCCCGCCGCAGTCGCAGTTCTTATCCCCGCCCAAATGCGCTGAAAAAAATACCCCGCTGTGCGAGTGGGTGAAATCGGTGCTGGCGTGCAAACCTTCTCCCTGGAGAAAAAAGTCACACAAATGAGTAAATATCAGTGTCTCTGTGATGCACAGTTGCGTCCTGGAGTAAAAACGCAGCGTGTGAGCGTTAAATCGCCTTTTTCCCGCACGACGCACCGGCGACGCCGACGTCGGGCCTGCCGGTCCCGTCGAACGCGCTTGCTATCGGTTTATCCCTCAAAAGCGGGTGGCAAATGTTAAGCGAGGACCATTCGTAACCGAACCGAACCAGTTTTTAACAGTAAATCGGCAGGAAAACGCGATTTGTTATCGCCGCATAAATCTTGCCGACAGTTTGAGGCCCTTGTTTTAATGGCCTTCGCCGCTCGCAGAATCCGTGTGAACTATAGCGCAGTCGCCGGAGCAGCGGCGGCGAAACGTACGTGTTGAGCCTCACCTCATTTGCATAATTTCCCAGAAGCCAATGAGGCAGCGCGTGGCGCGGCGGTGCCGGCAGCGCGTGTTTGTGGAGAGGCAGAGAGATCACTAATGGTTTGCCTTTGGGGATTTCGTGACACCACGGGGGATCAAAATGAGAAATATTTTTCAAACAGCGGGGGGAAAGGTTTTAAACCAGAAACACATGGGGAGATAAAGATGTTAATGCCACGGGGGGGGTACTTTCCGGGGGGGGGGGGGGGGGGGATTAAAGAATAGTGTTAAAGAAGAAGCCCTTAGTAATTCCGGCATTAAGGGGACAATGATCATGTTTCACTGGTGACGCAGAAACGTCGACCACCAGAAGAAGTCAGTCAGAGAAGGAGACCCCACCTTCCTGAATCCCAGCGATCGAGTAAGTGGATCTATCTGTCTGTCTGTCTGTCTGTCTATCTATCTGTCTGTCTATCTTTTTGTCTATCTGTCTGTCTATCTATCTATCTATCTATCTGTCTGTCTGTCTATCTGTCTGTCTATCTATCTATCTATCTGTCTGTCTGTCTATCTGTCTGTCTATCTATCTATCTATTTGTCTGTCTGTCTATCTATCTGTCTATCTATCTGTCTATCTTTTTGTCTATCTGTCTGTCTATCTGTCTGTCTATCTATCTGTCTATCTGTCTGTTTTTCAGGCCTGTTGTTCAGTATTTATTAGTTGGTGTTTTAATGTGCAACAGCCCATGAGGTCACAGGGGTCGGACACGACTGAATTCCTGAACCACACAGTAAACCGGCTTTGGACTGTTTGTTTTCTACAAGGTGAAATATTCAAGTGTAATAATTTAACTGAAGAAACCTCTGCAACCCCCTTCCCCCCAGGGTAGGTATGGGTGGGTTTTTCTGGTCAGGTGGCCACAGTGAGTGAACCGTGAGGTGCCTCTTATCCGCTTTTAGTGCGCAAAAAGTTTAGATCCAGTCCAGGCGTCAAACATAAGACACGTGCGCAGCCAACATGTCTGAAGCCAAACACGCGTCTCCAGAATTATCATAAGAAAATGTCAGTCTTAACCGTGTCTCTTCCATAAAGTCACGGTGTCTGGGGCTGCGTAATGAACTGATTAATGTGGTGAAGACATGTTCACAGCCAGGTCTCAGCACGCTGCTCAAACACACGCGTGTGCGGCGCACGATGACTAATGTAAAGAGGGTCCGTGGCGGCGGCGCTCCTCGGGAGCAGGGAGAAGACAGGGGGCGCTCTGTGGATGCCAGCGGCGCACTTTCAGTTTGTTCTGTGGGCGAATGATGAACGGAGGAACTGATCCGCTCACGCAGAACGCCGAGAGGTGGTGACGGCATCTGGGAGAAGATGCTCTGCAAAGCTGTCGAGCTGCTTCACTGCGCAGAGAAGATCAGCGATGGCTTCCCGAGGACCTCGACGACCGATAGACTCCACCCAGACCTCTCAAACTACAGTCTTGGGGGAAGAGTGAAGCACAATAGGCCCTCAAGCTGGAAGTGCAAAGTTACTGAGATCTAACAACCATTTGGGCGAGTAGTAATTTATGCACAAGTTTATCCTACATGACACATTTCTTCTTCTTTTGTCTGTTCTGCCTGAAGCGGAACAAATGGGACCTGTGTTTACCCACCGAGTCAGCAGATGGCAGTAAAGAGCACCCGACACAAGCGTGAGTGTAGGGCCGCTTTAATTCAACTCTCCTCCACGGTGTTTGCAGCCCCTGTCTGGTGTTCCTGGATGCTGGAGGAGGAACGCTGCTCGTGTTTCTGGGACGAACAGGAGGGAAGCGACAGATTTTCACGTTCGGACGTCTGAAATCAGTTTTGATGGAGCACAACGTTATTTACAGTATTTTACCAACTGCTGCATTACTACAGGTGACTTTGTCATGATGGACACAACAAATTTGACTTTGACTTGTGTCACAGTGTCTGCTATACGTCCATCGGGATGAGACCCTGTCCCAGGCGCGTCTGTGGTCAACGCTTTGACTCCCCTTCTTGCTATTTCTTCTGCTCCTTCTTCCTTCCACTCACTTTGTGAGTATCTGAGGAAAAGCTGAGGAGAACATGAGGGCGCCTGTTTGCTCCAGATGGAAGGGACAAAAGCTGGGAAACGAATGGAAGCCACAGTCCTGCATTGAGCGCCAGTCCCGCCGGTAAATTAGGAAATATTCCCTCTGTCACCGGGACGACCCTCCCTGGAGTGGGGTCCACCGGCGGAGGGCGATGGGGGGCTGGAGTCCGGCGCTCTGTGACACCTGCTGTCCCCAAAAATATCGCCAGTTGCACAATTATTTACTTCAGATTTCTTTCATATATGATCAGATTATGTCAGTTCCTTTCATTTATGGAAAATTTTTATTACGGGCCTTCAAACCTGCAGCCTCCAGAAACGGGAATCTCTCTTTCGCGGCTTGTGGGAACGTAGAGTTGCGCCGAGTCGACTTTGACTTGGTGGCAAGAAGAGCGAAAATATGAACGAAATGGGTTGAACATTCAGAAGAAGAAGAAGAATGTAGTTTTTAGCCCAAAAGAACTGTTCTTATGCCCAATTTCCAAAAAAAATGACTTTAGGAAACGCTTTTCCAAACTACAGACATTTCCCGTGCCGAGCAAAAGAACAATGGCAACCACAACAATATAAATGCCGTGTTTTCCCGCAGTAATCTGTGCCGAGGCGCTTTAATGGATATCATGTTTTTCTAACACGCAGCCACAAAGGAACTGGCGCGGCGAAGGCATTTTTCTGCACAGCAGGTACGCCCAAGTGACACCGTAACAAATTCCTGGGAAGGAGCTGCATTTAAATGCCCCATCTGCTTTCACAGGTGCCGTTTCCGACGTCCCCCCCAGGAGACCCCCCCTCCCCCACCCCGCGTCTTCAGCGGCGGGGAAAGAAAGCGTGAGAAGACCGAGTTTTTTTCCTGCTCTTCCCTCCATCCCAAACTCACCGACAGAGCCGGCGTTCGAGCGCCTCTGCAGTTCTAATCACGCCTATTCGGTCCGATACCGGGAAACACGCGTGGACCCCACGCGGGCGTGCGGCCGCGGCGCTCCGTGACACGAGCGGGACGGTAACCTGCGCGAACAAGTGCGCATACGCGCCGCATCACAGGGGCCACTTATAATAAATCACCGCACCTGTTTTGGCATGAAGATAAATTGCACATTTAATGCGTGGTGACACGCAATGCACAGTGACAATTACCTGACTTATTTTTCATTAGGGTGGCGGCCGACGCCGCCGTACACCGTCACGGATGACGGGGCACAAGTCACGAGCCTCGGCTTTTAATTACCCACTGTTTTCCCCCCTCGCCGTGGCCCTCCAACCAATTATGTGCCTCTCAGCCGTCACCGCGGGGGGTCACAACGGGTCTGTAGGTTTCGAACGCTTTATAGGTGGGGCGGAGTGAGCGCCAGTAGCCGAGCAGATTTTCCCAAACAAAGGGGGTAAAGCACTGTACGGGGGTTGGAGATGGCCACAGAGGCAGGACTTGTGACAAAAGGGGTCGGGGTGATGGGATTTATCAAAGTGCTCTTTTCCAAGTAGGCGGGGCAAGGGGCAAAGGGGGTGTGGAAAAGGGAGACGGAGAAAACAAACACACGGGGACAGTACTGAAACGCTTCCGAAGCAGCGCCCAGGGAAGCTCACGTGTTCCTCATCTAAAACCGGGACAGGAGAATAAAATTTTTTTGTGACACTAAACCTACTTGGGTTCATATTTGTTTAAGTGTTTCAGACTAGTGTTGTCTTAATGGTGGACTATTAATAGTCAGATATATATTAAATGTCTTTACGGAACCAGTAAGTGGAGTCTGAAAAATCTATACAGCTGATTTAGCTTTATTGCTCCGGCATTTTGTGGGACGGTATATATTTCTGGCCAGACAGAGTGCCGTGGCGGTACACGAAGCAGGGAGACGCCGCTTGATGGGCGCAGCGTCCCAGAACGCAGAAATCCACACCGAAATGAAGTAAAAATGCCCAGCGGTCAGTACATCTTACGTCGAGCCTTGATGCCCCTTGAACGCCCCTAAAGAGAGATGGAACCGACGAGCCGTTTTGGACGAATTCTGCGTACCAAAGAGTCTGTCGCCGTCACGAATGCAGCCTCCGGGTGTCACCATCCTGAACAATCCGCTAATAATGACACTTTTAGACGCATTTATATATATATGTGTGTGTGTGTGTGTGTGTGTGTGTGTGTGTGTGTGTGTGTGTAAAACAAAAACGAACCCTAACAACTAAGAGTTTGTCTGGTTCAGTTGAGTAAACATCCAAATAAGACAAACTGGGGCCTCAACCTCTGCAAAAAGACGGTTAAACAGTTTTCGGGAGGAACAATACATTATTTTCACCAAATCTAAACAACAACTGAAAGGTTGGAAGTGAGCAGCCGTCGCCGAGCCAAACCAAAGCAAACGGCTCCGTCGTCACAATGGAGTTATTTGAAAACATAAAGAATGCAAGACTCCTCAGAGTAAACAGTAGCCAGACATCCTGGCATCTGCTACTATTAATTTACTGCTCAGCGCTTTCAATGGGACCCCCCCCCACCCCATATGTCTCAGATGCGGCAACATTTGTCCCCCCCCCCCAAAAAAAATTAAAACAAATAAAAATAAAACACACGGCATCCTTGTGATTTATTTGCCGAACACAGACAGGTCGGGATATGACAAAATTCACAAAAGCGCAATTTGTCTGTAACTCGCTCATTATAACATGCAGTTCAAACCCCCCCCCCACCCCCCCCCCCTCTCTTTTTTTTTTTTTTTTTTT
>UFQX01000125.1:1321964-1334995 GCA_900497675.1 Arapaima gigas | reverse complement strand
CCCCCCCCACCTTGTCTTATTATTATGTTTGGTCACTGGGCCTCGCAAAATAAACCCAGCAGCGAAGCAGCAAACAGGCGCGGAGGCAGGAAGAGCTTCGGGACGTTATTTGGTTCTCATAGCCAGGTCTGCCCCCCGATTGCGTCCCCAGCAGGTGTGTCTCCCGCCTGCCCGTGTGTTTAGTCTGAGCTCAGCCCAAACGCGACGCTGCGTCTCGCCGCACAATCAAGCCGGAAACAAGCCGTGAGTCACCGCCGCGGCGCCCCCTTTGGCCGTCCTGCTGTAAACACGGAGGACCAGTTAGGCTAGGTGGGCCCACACTGGTCAAAGGTTCGGTGCAGGTCAGCGAACTTCTCAAAGGAGCCGAAGAAGCTCCCACAGTTTCACCTCCACCTCCGCTGACCACGTCCCGCAGTTTCCCCTCTACTTCCACTGACCACATCCCGCAGTTTCATCTCCACCTCCGCTGACCACATCCAACAGTTTCCCCTCCACCTCTGCTGACCACATCCCACAGTTTCCCCTCTACTTCCACTGACCACATCCCACAGTTTCACCTCTACTTACACTGTCCACATCCACAGTTTCCCCTCCACTTCCGCTGACCACATCCCGCAGTTTCACCTCCACCTCCACTGACCACATCCCACAGTTTCCCCTCTACTTCCACTGACCACGTCCCGCAGTTTCCCCTCTACTTCCACTGACCACATCCCACAGTTTCATCTCCACTTCCGCTGACCACATCCCACAGTTTCCCCTCTACTTCCACTGACCACATCCCACAGTTTCACCTCTACTTCCACTGACCACATGACCACATCCCACAGTTTCCCCTCTACTTCCACTGACCACATCCCACAGTTTCACCTCCACCTCCGCTGACCACGTCCCGCAGTTTTCCCTCTACTTCCACTGACCACATCCCACAGTTTCACCTCTACTTCCACTGTCCACATCCACAGTGTCACCTCCACCTCCATTAACAACATCCTACAGCTTTATCTCCACCGCCACCACTTCCTCAAACCTGAGCCCTTAAAGTTCAGGGTTGCAAGTCCCACCACTGCACCTCCTACTGCCCCCTACAGGTACACCTGTCACCATTGCAGGCAGACTTCAGTCCAGCTGCTCATCCTGTGCTCGGTGTTCTGCACTTAACACGTGTCTGACTGTCGCCGTGACTCTGCGGGCGGCGGGTGCAGATGTGACCCGAGGCCTTCGTCGTTTTCCTGCCGTGAAGGACAACAAGAGATCTTTGTTGCAGAACGGGGATTTGGTCCACGCCTTCGGCTGGTGACTGTCTGCCGGGTCCACGGTCACGGTCATGGGACTGGAGGGGCGCGGTACACTGGGCCCCCCTGGCGAGGACGGCTTCACACGCTCATCAGCCTAATATCGATAATAATTATATCCGACAAAAACAACAGCAGCAGCAATAATTCCCTGAGCTGTTACACAAGCGATATAAAAATAAGCGGAATAGAAAAAAATAAGGACGACAGTTTAACGGCGACAGCAGCAGAATGACACAAGTCAGACGATAAAAAGGTGACGGAAATAACAGCGTTACAGTGAGTTTCAACATTTTTTCCGAGGCCCCCGGTAATAAATCCTTGTCAGAATACCGAATATTAAAATTCGGATTCAGTCTTTTGTCTTTCCTGGGAAACCCTTCACACGTGCTGAGGTCTGCGTGCAAGTAAAACAAATCAAAAGAATGTCTGAATTACATGTTTTCGGTTGAAACGTTTTACCTGGTGTTTCTTTGATGTGCCGATGGAGCCAATTCCAAAGTCCAGGAAAGAGAAACTAAAAGTGGGCTTTTAATGTGATACCTGGTAACAGGCAGAACCCCCCGCTCCGGTGACGGGTTCGAGACCTACGTGGGAGCAGCTCACGGTCACCGTCCCGGTCACCGTGGCCCGGATGGCGGCGCCGCCAGGCCAGCGCCGATGTCTTTTATCGATAAGTTCTTTCCGGAAAAGCGCGGCAGCTCTTCGCCGCTGCGTTTCCCCTAAATTCACCAGTTGCTGCTTTGAAATGTCATTAGGAAGGAGAAAGCTGAATTACGAGGGAAGCGGCAGAAAAATACAATTATTTCTGATAAAACAAAAGTGTTTCCTCACAGGGGCGGCTGTTGTGGCCTTCTTACTTCCTCCAGGTCTGCGCTGCTGAAATAATACAAATGGACATTTTGATTTCGAGAGATATGACGAATGGCACTCGAAACGGATACGGCGCCAAATGTAAATAAATCCACAAGCGGCCGGAGAGACGAAATCGCAGGAGGAGGACTTCATCCACAGGGCAAATTGAATGGCTGTCAGGGCTAAACTGGGAAAAAACCAGTCATGCGGTCCTCTTGCCATACGGACCGTTTTGCAGGAGCAAAAAGGTCCGGACTTTTTACCCGACGGGCTGTTTTCGCAGAATATCTGAGGTCGAAGGTGCCGCCCTCTGCCCCGATGCCAGAGTTGTCCTGCAGGGCGGCGCCGTTTCGCAAGGTGACTCCCGCACCTTTTGTGTTTGTGTTCGCTGTTTACGCTGCGAGTTCCCCGCTGCCGTATCGAGCAGGAAGGCAGATAAGTGTCCGGCTAGAAGCGAGATACGGGTTGGGGAACAGAGGCGGCGGATAATGAAAGGAACGGCCGGACCGCTGGGAAACGTGGGGGTCGGAAAAGGACTTTTTGTATTAAACTGGTCTGTTATCATGAAGGAGGAGAAATGACGAAAGCTGAAGAGAAAGACTTGCGAATGCTGGAGATCACATGCAAAGATTTGGCTAAAATGGAGTCCCGTTGAGGAAATGCGGGGCGGGAGACCCACCCCCAGCACCGGTGCGGTAACTGGCTCGTGACCCCAGAAATGGGCCGACTCTTTAAAAACCGTCCGGCAAAGAGTCGAAGACGGGCATCATCAATTGATTCCCGCCCGCTCGCCGGAGGTGGGGTCTCCCTGGAGGCCGCCAATGGAAACGGCCTCTTCTTGCCCCACCGCTACGGAGGGGTCGCCGTCCGTGGCCTTTTCCCGCCCAGACACATCTCCCCGCCACCTTCGCTCTCAGCAGCCCACATTAAAAGGGCTAATTTACGGCCCCAGTCGCACGCGGGCGCCTCCGGGTCCTGATCTCAACCCCTACTGGGCTCCTAACTGCTCATTCACTGCTCACCTCCTCTGCCGGCCAGTGCTTTACCGCTTCGGCCGGGTTCGGGAGCACCTTCCGTACGACCTGCAGGGGGCGCAGCGGTTAAATCCGCCGCCTTGCACTGAAAAGTCAGGGGTTTGGATCCCACCCCCGGCTGCAGTACCCTTGAAGCTCGAACCGACGCGGTAGAACTCGCCCAGCTGCCTAAATGAGTAAATTAAGCTAAAGAAACCGTCACGGTGCACAAAACCTCGCGCGGTAAACGGACGGATTACTGAGTCGAGTAAACAAACTTACGATAATACGCGAGCAGCGAACATCTCTTATTGTTACAGATGACGCAAAGGCAGCCCCGATCCCGAGCCCAACACCTTTATGTTAAAAACTTACCCGGGCTGTAGGTCAGTGAGTTCACGGACAAAATAATGGAAACAAGTGAAAGCATTCAAAAATATTTATGCAAATTAGGTGCGCCTCCCACACACGGCGCATTCATATGTAATTGGACACATACGCCCTTAATTTCGTGCGTGTATTTAAATTATAGAGCATATAACAAGCTATGAAATGCAGACAATCCGTTCTAATATTTCTAATTCACGCAGGGCTCCAGATACGGCCTGCGCTCCTCAGATACTCATATCTGTACGCGTCCACGCTGCTCCCTATTCATAGATCTGCACTTAAGTGCTTTAAATAGTTGAATATTTTTGTTTGCAGACGAAGGGAAAACAAACGGTGGATGCTGGGGGCGGAGGGGCGACGGGGCGCGCGGGGGGGGGGGGGGNGGGGGGGGGGGGGGGGGGGGGGGGGGGGGGGGGGGGGGGGGGGGGGGGGGGGGGGGGGGGGGGGGGGGGGGGGGGGACGACTCCGGGCCTAATGGAAACACAACGGCAGATGTCTGCTATTTCTGTCGCCGTAGTCTTATGAGACGCCGGCGATTGGAAGCGGTTCGAGGGAAGAGCTTTTATATTTATTTCCTCAGAAGAATAACCCGGTAATTTATTTAATTATCGTTCACGCTTTGCCCGCTTGCCGCCTCAAACCGCAGTAAGTGGGACGCGACGGAAAGAAACGCGTCTGATTTTCGTCGAGGAACGCGAAGGTGTTGCCTGTGCTGCCGTGGCGCCGAGGTTATTTTGAAAGTCACACGCCGGCCGTTCGGTCACTTTTACCGTCACGGAGGGTGGGATTATGTGGCGAACGAAGTTCTTGCCTCGTAAATTACGCCTTTTTGGACGGTGTTCCACAACGCCGGCGGACGGCGAACTCGGCTGAGGCGCTGAGCTGCTGAACGGAGGCGCCGAGCCGGAGGTGTCCTGCAGGGAACAGCAGATGGCGCTATATACCCCCCCACCCAGGCGGAGAACGGTCACCTTCTTAAAACCTTGGATCCGTGAGTCACACGGACAAGGACTCCCACTCTGAAACCAACGCAGCTCTGCAACGCAAAATTCAGTTCAAAGCTTTCTTCACCTTGTGGTTTCCGGTGGTTTCCAGCAACAGAGCCCAAAACAACTGTTCTGCCGCGTCTCGGGAGGGCGATTATACCCACATCGATGGCTGACGCTTTTCTCCAAAGTGACTTCCACCGATTTACGCAGCGGGGACAACGTTCGCTCGGGTTCCGGTCCCGGGGCCGTCGAACGCAGGAGATGGACTTTAACTGACACGCCGCCTGCTGCCCCTGTTTAGAAAACACTTTCTGGGAAAAACGAATGTCAGTTTTATGGGCTCAAGCAGACGGTTATTTGGCGGGAGGCGGTGTGGTAAAATACCACGGTCAAACGGGGGGCCTGGGCTGCAAAAGAGGAGCTCGGGGAGCCGCGTGCGACCCCACTCTCCGGCAAGGTGAACCCCCCGGACTCGGCGGGGCGGGTATAATTTTCCAAAAGCCCACAAGGGCTTTTCTGAGCCTGGTCCAGATAAGGGAATCACGGCGGGGTGGGTCGCCACAGCGGCCCATCTGTTTATTAGCCGGAGAAGTTCATTATAAACAGGAGATCGCGGCAACCGGCCGCCGCAGCAGTCAAAATAAGCCGCCGTAATGGGCCCCTCTCCGCGTTTCCCTCCTTTTTTAGCTATTTATTTAATAATTGTCCATAAAAGGAGGCAAAGTGCAAAGAGGGTAAAAAGGAAGAAAAAGCAGAGCGCTGGGGGCGTATCGGAAGATTGATAAATACGGCGGAATCTCAATTAGGGTTTAGAAGGAGCGCAGATATTAAAAATTTGGTCAAGAATCTAATTAGCTGGAGGTAATTAAACAGTCTCACACGGGGGGTCATTAATCTTTCCCGCGGACCTTTGATGTTTTGCACACTGTCTTGCAGTCATTAATAAAATTCATAACGCTTTTTCTTTGCGGTGTTTTATCATCGCTTTTTGCGCGGCAGCGCGGAGCAAGTGTCAACACGCGGCTTCATTCGCTTCCCCTGCGCATTGCACCTTAAAGCCACGTTGCCCCCCCCACACACACACACACACACACACACACACACACACACACACACACACACACACACACAGAGCTGTGTCCTTGCAGCCCCTCTAGTATAATGTTATAATAAATGCTGAGGGACGTCGGCAGGTAAACATGCAGCCCCCCCCCCCATCCTCAAGCCCGACATTCAGGACCTCGCTGCCATTTTACCTTTTACTGCTTAACGCAGTTTTTTGCGTGAATCTTCTACTGCGCAGCCGCTCTGCCGTGTAAACAGTCCTTCAGGAAATAATAACAATAATAACATTCGCTAACAAATCCGTGGTAAATGATTTCATATGACTGGAGTTCCACTTCTGCTTTGAGAAGAAATGCAAGCGCAAACTTTTTTTACTATAAATTTGTTTTTTGCCAAAGAAAACAATTTTTTTTTTTGCAGCAAAGCAGTTTGAAAATTTGCTTTAACGCGAAAATTAAACGTAAAATAAAATTTACCATTTTATCTAGTATCCTGTATGGCTTGTTTAACATCTGCAAACAGCCCCGGGCGAGAGACAGCGTGTGTGTGTGTGTGTGTGTGTGTGTGTGTGTGTGTGTGTGTGTGTGTGTGTGTCTGTCTTGGACCTGAAAATCCTACCTGGGTCTCCACGAGGGGCGCTAGAAGGTTGAAGATTTGCTGCTCCTGTTCTTACCTCATATGAATTAAATTTACTGCAAACAATGAATTTAAAAATATAGACTTTGTTCCACTAACCCTTAAGATTGAAACTTAACAGACATTTGACACAATTCATTCATTTTAAACAGACGACCGTCCGGCCCATCCTTCCACCATCCTTAACTGTTTCATCCAGTCCGGAGCCTCAGGATAAATACGAAACAAAATAAAAACAGTGTAAAGTGCAAAGTACCACAGTAAACACTAAGTACTGCAGTAAGTGACTGAGGGGGGAAAAGGGGGATGGAAAGTTTGAAATTCTCAACGGCTGTCGGTGGGGCCGTTTTTAAACTTTCTCTCCGATAAAAGTGCAGCTCGGACATTCTTGGCTCTCAGCTCCGCCCGGGAGAAACCCCTCCTCCCCCCGACCCCGGTCGTGGCCGAGGCACCCGATCCACACCCTGCTTTCCCCGAGCCCCCCTGCGGTGTGAACGACCGGGCGGACCGCCCCGCGCCTCCCGTGCGGCCGCGGGGTCATCTCGGGAGCAGCCGGGCCAAAGAAACGCGCTCAATTCTGGGAGCATTATATCATTTCCCGCTCCGTTTCCTGTGGCGCCGCCGCCAAAACGGGCCCGACTCAGCGCCGCTTCCAGGGGCCCGCAGGGGAAGTGCATTTGCGGCGCAGAGACTGAAGAGGGCAGGATTAACAAAAGATCCAGCCGGCGGAGCGCGGCGCTCCCCTCGCCGGCCGCGGTCGGGGTTCGGGCCGGACCCGGGGCAGAGGGGCGCGCCGTCGGGTTCGAATCCCGCGTGGGGCTGCTTCTAAATATAACAGGGCCTTCGGCGAGACGCGCCTCATCTGCGCCGCGGATATTCGGCTACCTGATAAACGGCGACTGTCGCTGCGAGCGGCGCAGATAAAATTATTCTGAGGGGGAGCACAAAGGCCGAGGTGCTTATGTTAATCCCCACTTTAGAGAAACCGCGGCGGAGATAAGCTCGCGCCTCAAGGTAGGGCCCCGCGCTCACAGCCGCCGCCGCTGCCACCGCCGCACGCAAGAATATGGCTTAATCGAATTCCGTCCAAGGATGTGTCAGAGCATTTGCATAATTCACACCTACTCTTCAACATGGCGGCGACACACACACACACACACACACACACACACACACACACACACACTCGCACGCGAGCGAACGAACGAAAGCAGCGTTAATGCAAGATAATTCCAGAAAATGGACTCCCCCTTGTCAGTTCCATTTTGGTTTTAATTTAAGCCTCCTGGCTTCCGGTGGCCCAAGTGCCGGGCTGCTGTAAACGGATTATATAAGAGGGACCCCAGCAGTTCTGGATCCTGCTGGACCGTCACCTACATCTTGGAAACACTAGAATTTTCATTAAAAAAAAAAGAAATTTAAATCAACAACAACAATAATAGTAATAAAACAAAACTGTTGTTATTTTTTTTGTTCTTGTTTGGGGTGGGACAGGGAAATTTGCCAGTATTAATGTATTTATGCTTTTACTCACTTGTTTGTGAGTTAGATTTATTTAAGTGTTTATTTAAAGTGATTTCCCTTCACGTCTGCGGCCTGATATTTTCCAGAGGAAGTGAAATTGACTTAATTTGACTTTTATTGCACGGCAGGCGTGTGTAACTGTCACCTGCGAAACGCTGTTCAAGCGGCACTTGAACTGCTGGTTTTGTTTTTATTAATGTATTTACGTAATCGTGTATTTGTTTATGTGTTTATTGAACAGCGGAAAAGCACTGGGTGACAGCAGCGGATACAGGATCGCTGCGCGGCCACGGAAAGCGCCGGAATGCGCACGGTCACAAAAAGAAGGGCTAAATATGATAATAATTCACAGTGACGGTCTTGTATGAATATCTTAGAACTTCCAGATGTCCCAGAGCTCCTTTGATATCACCATGCAGACAAAGACGTTAATTTTTCAAGAAGAAGAAAGTAAAACACTTTGGTCGTCCATGGATTTACAGGGGGAACTTCAGGTGTGGAATTTTGGCTCTGAAAACTGCAATAAATAAAATTTAAGCATAAACACTGACCACTTGTGTGGAAAATAGAGAACTGGGTGAGGAAATAAGGAACCGGAAAATGATTCGATGGAAAGCCGAGTGAGACGACGGTAGGTGAAACGACAGCGAGCCCAGGCAGGGAGCTGCTTCCGGAAGGCTCCGTCGCCGTCCCGCCGTGGTGCGGACGTGCCGGGACGAGGAGCATGTCTCAGGAGCGAGTCAGTAGACGGTGTAATGTGTAAATAGCATGTTTGGCACTGCAGCGCAGAGGGGGAGGACAGGGCCGTAGCGGCACGGGGGACAGGGGGACACGGGTGGGAAACAAGTCGCGGTGACCGTAACAACTGCGCACACGTGGGGTTTAAACAGACGGCAGCCGCCAGCAAAAGATCATGAGTTGAGCTGCGCCTGCGAAAAAAACAATTATATTTCCATTGATGTTAAGTGTTTGAATAAAGTCCTTTCAACCCATAATTCAAGCATAACATGAAGTGAAACCGACAAATAAGAGAGGAAAAAAGAGAGAAAGACCGGAATGAAATAAGATCTTATCGTCTTAGCAGAATTATAAAACATTCGGGCTGAATGCCGTGCGCGTTTTCCGCAGGGATCGGGGTTACGGCGCGGCGCCTGCGTACACGGCCCGCATTATCGGCCCTCCCTCTAGGTGCCCTCCCTCCACCTGCACCGCTTTCTCGCCCCTAATGTTTTCAACCTGAGTGAGAAAAAAATCATTTCATCTGCTTGTGTGACCCTGCAGGCGCGAGGTTAAGCAGGGTTAAACACGGTGCTTTACCTTTATTTTTAAACTGGCCGTTTACCCGTTAAATAACAATTATAAACATTATTTTATCACATTCATGTTTTTTATTAAGCATTTCTCCAGTGGGCCCTGAAATTATTTTGTATTATTATGCACACATCTGCACAGCAGAGCAACGATACGCATGTAGGAGCACACTATGGGCAATTTTGAGTCATCAGCTGATCTGAAACATGTCTTTGGACTGTGGGAGGACACCGGAGCAGCTGGTTAACCCACACGAATACAGGCAGAAAGTCCATACAGGTCGAGTGGAGTTCAAACCCACACCCCGGTGCTGTGAGATGCCCTTCCAGCCGAGCAGCGGTGTCCGCAGGGGTCCGAACGCGAGGTGGCGGCGCTAACCGCTGCGCCACCTGCTGAAAAGAGGAGGAACCGTTCTGGCTGTCACTGACCGGGAGAAGGCAGGATTTACCGTGGTGAAGACCTCTCTGGTTGTTAAGACATCAAGTTTGGAGGAAGATGCGGAGATGTGGGTTAAAGCAGACCCCCCCCCCCCACCAGCTACGATACTCTGGCCAGCGGATCTCCTGTGGGTGTGGTGGCGGTGGGGGGAGATCTTTCACCCCCCCCACCCCACCCAAGGTAGAGGCTGCCAGCCCGGTCCTCCTTCCTGCTTGGGGCAGGGGGGGGTCTCTAATTCCCAGCCTCGGCACAAAGTTTAACAGGTTAAAGAAGACGGCTGCAGAGTTTTGGGTTTTTTGTCGCCTTCTCTCTCTTTATTAATCTGTCTCTGTAATTTCCTGCTGTTTATTCTTCCGTGGTTTTTACTCGCCTGGGCAGCGTGTAGCGCTGCCACCTCACAGCTCCTCAGCTGCGGCTTCAGACACACACACGTTCACATATGATGTAAATGATGTAAAAGTCACACTACTCTCATATTAATCTATGCTGCATATCTATTAAACACAATGTCTGCGCATCCAAGCACCTCATTTTAGATGTGTTGACCAACTGCCTACAAGTTCCCTCTTCCGCTGAGATCAGAGGCTGGTCTCCCTTTTCTGGGTGTTTATTTCTTATCCCATCTGTGTGTATGTGTGTGTGTGTGTGTTGTGACCGGTGACACACAGCTGTGTTTAAACGTGAGAAACACACTGTCCTGTGGCACTAGTCTGCTTGAGACACATTTTCTCTACTCCTGTGGAATAAGTACAAAGTTTGAACATGAATTGACATATAATGTATGTATTACATCACACACACACACACACACACACACACACACACACACACACTCATATGAAAATTCGAAAGCGGATCTTTTAAATCACATCGTACGTCTACACTTTTCTGTAAGAACCCGAGTGCAGCTTCGCTCCCCTGGTCCCGCGTTTGGGCCTGTAGATGGAAGTGGGAAAATGTGCAGGCCATATGGATCCCGGCTGACCTGGTTTCTACAGTAAAAGCGTGTGCGAATGTGACGTGTGAGTGAAGTTGCTTACCTCGCCTCTTCAGGACCTGTTTGTCAAAACGGGAGAGCAGACGTAAACACTGCGCTCGGCTGACGGGAGGGAGGCGTGTCCGGACGGGGTCCGGTGCGTATTCCCGCACCGCAGGGCTCCGAACCGCCCACCTTCCCTCCGCCTTTAATCTGTAAAAGGTGCTTCTGCCTGCTGAGCTCCAAGTGCAAATCTGATGTGACTTCAAAAATATTTCCTTTTTAGCTGATAATGCTGAGAGGAAAGAGAAAGAGCCCAAAGACAGCAGGTAGTGCTGTACAGCCAGTGCCTGAAGTAGAAAAATATTCTCCTTATTGACATGTTGGCTGTGCTCAGGATCGTATCAGGAATTATTAGGGGTTAAAATCTGAATTTCTGCACGGAATACAAGATACCGGAAGATTTCCCATTGTTGCTTCAAAGACAATATTTGCAGACTTGCAGCGTAACTTAGTGCACCCTGGGTGGTGAAACGTGGCTGTAGCGAACAATGACCACGAAGTACAGCAGGGTTTTGGCCGAGAATCCGGTCAAGGGGGGGGGGGGGATTATGGGAAGTGCCCACTTCTCCAAAGAGTGAAACGCAGAAGCTCTGAAACCGTGCAACTCGTACGACTCTACGAGTATCGCTCCGCTCGGTTACTTTGCGCTTTGTTGCGTCCGCGGGTTTTTGGGCGAGTTTGCCGACAGCGGTGCCAAAACGGTGGACGGAACTGAAGATCGTGGCTTATCTCGCGCTCCGTCGACGCTTTCCGAAGCGGAGAACGCGCCTCTTTCGAAAGCGGCCGCGCTCGCGCCGGAGCCGGGCTCTGCGGAGCGCCTTGTTTACAAGAGCAGCATGAAAGACGAGCGTGTCGGGAACTTGCGAAGGACAGATGAGCCGCGCGCGTCCAAAGCCGCACGCGCTCCTCTTCCAAGCGGTAATTAAAAGTGAGTAATTATTTATCTGTGGCCGCAGTACAGACAAACAAAAAGCTTTTGGTCGGGGCCTGCAGCTAATATTGCCCAGAAGAGTTTATTCAGTGGCTTTAAAAGGCTCCCACTCTGCTTTATTATCTCGGTCCACAGGCTGGGCCCAGCATCCCTGCGCTGGTGCGCCGGGGGCCGCGGGTGCGGCTGGTCGCGGCTGCTTCCCAGGCTTCGGCCCCCTCTGTTCTCCGCTCAACTTCCCGCACATGAAAGCGGACGCCCGCGGAGACCCCCCCCGTGCCGCCTGGACCCACCTTTCCCTCCCAAAGTTTGCTGACCCAATTAGCTGAGAGTCGGACCGGACCCTCCTCATTACTTATTCATCTGGAGAAAAAAAACGTCTTGAAGCAGAAGTGGAGCAGAGTGACGGAGAGGGAAGCTGTCATCAATATGGAGGCCGCATTCCTTTCATGTCATTTGTTTGAGGGAAAATATTGTAGTGTCTTTTTTTTCTACCCCCCCCCCCCCACCCTCCCTTTTTGGTATCTTTACTGTTTTATGTCCACGGCACTTCAGACGGCGCTGCTTCCACTTGGCAGGAGCCGTGATTTCCTTCCATTAACGTTAATTTGGAAAACCGTCCCTGAAATCTGAGAATAAATCCGACCGGCGGATTCAGGCTCAGGCCACCGCGGCTCTAACAATAAAAATATGAATAATATGAAACACCTTTGCGGGACGGACTCCGCGTTGGAGTCGGGAGCCGTCCGTGAAAACGCGTGGGATCCGGTTTCCGCCAGGTCTGGCGCTTTTGAGAAAACACATATTGCTGGACTCGTGTCGTAGAAATATTAAACGACGCTATTCGGCGCCGCACGTTTTTGTAAACAGCTTGTCACCCGTGTCCTGTTTGGGAATTTTCCAGAAGGCGCTGAAGGACGAAAAAAAAAAAGTCTTTCAAGGAGGAAAAAAAAAATCTTTACCTCTTGCGAGGAAGAAAATTTCAAACGACTAGAAAAATCTAGAAGAATCTGTAAAGCTATACGTCTGTTTGGGGTCAAATCCGACCTCCTGCCCTCAGTCAAGGTACTTGCCATGAACCGATGCGGTAAAAGTTACCCTGCTGTGAGTAAATCACTGTACAGATGACTGACAGCTGCTTTGGGTAAAGGTGTCGCTAAATGAACTAACCTGAGTAAAGTGGCGGAGTAAACAGGGTGATCCAGGTAAAGGTGGTGGTTTTACCTTTGAGTGCATCTGATATATTTTAAATAAACATTAGTTAAATATCTCCGGTAAGATCAGTTCAACATGTAAAGAAGCTCAGACTAAATGTACTGCGGTTCATATTTAAACGGCTTAGTTCTCCATTTCAGCTTTTGTGTTGAAAACAGAACCGGGTGGTTTTTTTTTACTGTATTCTACCCTGCGGTAGGAGCTCAGACCCCAGCTTCTTTGTCCTGACTTAGAGGTACCGTTGGAGAGCAACTTTCTCACCGGGTCAGGTAAGACAGGGAGAAAGAAGGGGGTAAGGGGAACATGCCCCCCCCCCCCCCCCCCCCCCCCCCC
>UFQX01000125.1:1279376-1321927 GCA_900497675.1 Arapaima gigas | reverse complement strand
GGGGGTAGGGGGAAAAAGCCCCCCCCCCCCCCCATCCCCAGCTAGGGTAATAAAATGATCTGGGTGGTTTTATTGGTGGGTCACGCTGTAGGAGCGCTTGGGACGGCGTGAAGATGCTGCTGCGTCTGAGAAGACCGGGGCGACTTGAGGAACGTCGCTTTCGGACCGCGCTGCGGAGAGTCCGCTCGCCGAGGGCTCTTTGCGGTTAATTTTGCACGCGGCCCCCCCTCCGCGGCCGACGTCATCGAAGCGCGGTGGAACGCGGCACGTGCCGCCGCACTTGCGGTTTCACACCCGGCGCGCGGCCTGTAGACGCCTTTCATGGAGTTTTACCTGCAGGAGAACGAGCTGCTCGACTCGTGCGAATGACACGTTGGCCTATAATGGGGCGGCTTTGACAGCGATTACCGCGCTTCTGAAGTTGAAGAATGAAATTCAGACGGAGGCTGTTAAGTGTCGTCTCGTCGCAGGGATTAAGCGGGGGTTTTCATTTGATGAAAAATTCATGTAAAGGGCTCCTATTATGCGGCGTGTTGAAAAATGTAAATGCTTTTTTGCGCCTTTGTTGTGTTGCTGCTTTTTTTTTTTTTTGGCCCTGCGTGGACGCTGGGAACGGCGCGTCGGTGGGGATGTCGCGTGGAGAAACCTCGGCTTGCTGGTCGCAAATGTGCCGCCCCTGGGTTTCTTCTGGAGTCCAGCCCATTGGCAGCAGGTGGGTACCGGGCCGGCCGGTCCGAGGCAGCTTCTCCTCGGTCTGCTGTGCTCCTACTGGCCTTCCAAGTATGGTGAGAACCGCAGCTCTGTGCCAGGACCCTCCCTGGAGGATGCTGTAGTCTGCTGTGGAACCCAGGACAGTCTTGGGGGGGGTGTGTCCTTGTCTGTCCAGTGTGACAGGAATTCAAATGAATTCCAAAATAATGATCACGTATTTTGGAACATGTATAATAATATGTAATATTAGGATCTAATATTAGGAAACACTGGACTGTACAGAACAAAACCCTCAACGTTTCATTGGGGAAAAAATCTCGAATGTGAAAAGAAATGAATTAACCAGAAAAAATATTTGAATTAATGAAGAAATTCTGAAATTAGTTCATAGATTGTAGACCTTCTATGAATGTTTGGTCCCGATGGTTTGAGTATTTTCCCTGATTGTGATGGTATCAAAGGTGTTGTGTGTGTTGCTGTGGATTTTTCCTGGTAATGCTAAGATACAGCAGGAATTGTAACGGTGTAATAAAAACCTGCAGCGGAAGCCCTTCACACACCCACGTCGGCCCCCCCGATTCCCCCATCTAGGCGAACGAGTCACTCACGTCTCCAACCTGACTTGTTCCTCAGCTGTAGCAGCCTGTTGTATCCCATCGTGACCCTCAGGTCTGAGGAACGGCCCACAGGTGAGGCCGATTTTTGTTACTGGACTCTCTGTGCACGTTTACCAAATAAAACAAAAATAAAGTAGGCAGACAGTTACCCTTTCAGTCCTGAAACTAGAAAAAGAAAAGCTAAACTGTAACAAACTGAAAAAATAACATGCATGTAACATAAACTTCAAATTTCAGGAACTTAAATAGAAAGCTTAAAAAAAATCTCTTGATTAATCTCAAATAAACCCAGATGAATTCAGCTGAGGTGAACTTAATTCAAAACATCTCAGCTCAACTCAGCCCAGCTCATACCAGATTAAAACATCTCGGCTCAACTCAGCCCAGCTCATACCAGATTAAAACATCTCGGCTCAACTCAACCCAACTCATACCAGATTAAAACATCTCGGCTCAACTCAACCCAACTCATACCAGATTAAAACATCTCGGCTCAACTCAGCCCAGCTCATACCAGATTAAAACATCTCGGCTCAACTCAACCCAACTCATACCAGATTAAAACATCTCGGCTCAACTCAACCCAACTCATACCAGATTAAAACATCTCGGCTCAACTCAGCCCAGCTCATACCAGATTAAAACATCTCGGCTCAACTCAACCAAACTCATACCAGATTAAAACATCTCGGCTCAACTCAACCCAACTCATACCAGATTAAAACATCTCGGCTCAACTCAGCCCAGCTCATACCAGATTAAAACATCTCGGCTCAACTCAACCCAACTCATACCAGAGTAAAACATCTCGGCTCAACTCAACCCAACTCATACCAGATTAAAACATCTCGGCTCAACTCAGCCCAGCTCATACCAGATTAAAACATCTCGGCTCAACTCAACCAAACTCATACCAGATTAAAACATCTCAGCTCAACTCAACCCAACTCATACCAGATTAAAACATCTCGGCTCAACTCAACTCAGCCCAGCTCATCTCAGATTAATTCAATTTAACTCAGTTTAATTTGACTCAGTTTAGTTCAACTCATCTCAAATTAGTTCATCTTAGCTCAGCTCCTCACCTTCCTATTCCTGCATTCATTGGTTTGTTTTAATAGTCTTTAAATGGGTTTATCGCTCACATGTGGTATCTGCCATCACTGAAAATGAATAAAATCTTCATCTTGCTGTATCAGGAAGAAGAAAACCACAGCAGAAGTCCTCGATATAGACAATACCGGACATCCACAAACTCTAAACACTTCTTGTTTTGCTTTTGCTTCCTTTTTTTTTGAATTCCCAGTCCATATGTCCCCCGAGACAGACCCCCATTCCCCATTGCTTACAGTGGTTCCCTTTGGTAATGGCAGATGCTTCCTAATGATCCAGGACTGGGGATGAGCACGCTGTCATTTCCCAGGGGGCACTCGCTCATCTGTCACGTTGGGCAACCCAGACTCCACTCCTTCCATCTCCACCTCTCACTGCTGTGTCTCCCCGAGATACCCCCCACCCCCCCGGAGCACCATCCGCTCGTCACGACCGCGTGATGTGTGAAGTGGGACTTCACCCTGAGCTTCTCCGCTCCTCTTGTCACATCCCTAACTTTGCCAAGCTGCCGGCCTCCAGAACCGTACCTCCAACGTCAGCATATCAACTTGAGCAGAACTTTGACCATTGTGTATTTTCTACTTTTCCCGCATCGCTGAAAAGGAACAGTCGTGTGTTTTACACGATCTACTCACAGGCTCTGTGTTCATTTTCTACGGACGACAGTTACGAACTGACCAGCAGGGATGTTCCTGATCTAGTTGTGTTATCATTTTCACTCCTTAAAGATTAAATGTCTTTTATAGCATCCAACTGGTTTGGCTTCCTTCTGTGGAACTGGAATATCAGCCAACTGTAGTGCAGACGGCTAAGGAACATCTAAATATCAAAATGATGGCAAAGCAATGACACATTTTCAAACCAGAACTTCTTTTATTTAACTGGAGGGTCTGCACTGACTGACAGCCCATCGTGACCAGCAGCAGTTTGGGGGTGTGTGTGTGTGTGTGTGTGTGTGTTTGTGTGTGTGTGTGTGTGTGTGTGTGTGTGTGTGGGGGGGGGGGTGGGACGTTCCAAAGTGGGCAAAGAGTCCAGCTGCACACCTGTCTCTTCTGATTACATCTTGCGTGTTTAGCGCAAGCGCTCTGTTTATAAAGTTGGATTCTGGCGTGTAAAACGTGGCACCAAAATCCAAGAACTTCCCGGCCGAAAACCTGCAGCCGCCGACACAAAATCGACACAAAATGTTCAGATCCTACAAATTTAAGCCGCTTTTATTTTCCCTGCAGACAAAAACGTGCGGTCAGCACGTCCGCCCAGAGCTGCTCGTGGAGAACCTGCCGCCTCCAACGTGTGGTCTAAAAATGTACAAGAAGCCTTTCAAATTCAGGCCTCTTTGCATCACATTGTTTTTTTTTTTTCCTTCGGCATTCAATTACTGCCTTTTCCAGCGCGGCGTAAATATTTTGTAAAGGATTTGGTTGCGGCGCCCGAGCGGATGCCTCCAAACCGGGGCCCTTTAATTTGATGCAGCGTCTTATTATGCAGCGCAGGAGGCCGGAGAGGGGCAGCACTCACTAGCGCCCGACCCTGGTGGGATTAGCCAATTACAGGCCTGGAGGGTGTGTGTGAGCGCGCGCGCGCGTGTGTGTCTGTGTGTGAGACAAGTTCCCGAAAAGGCGCCCTTGTTTGGACATTATTTTAACATCACAGAGTCGGGAGCGGCGTTGCATGGGGAGAGACTTGTTTCATCTCCCTTCAAAACACATTCAAAGGTTCCCCAGAACATATGCTCAGTGTCGCCCCCTTCGAGAGAGCGTGTCGGGACCCGCGGCTGCGCTCCTCCACCTTTCCTCGTGTCGCTTTGAAAGGAGCATCCCCCAAAGCGCCGCGTGTCCTGACAAATCCAGGTGGAGGAAGGCTCGCGTCCCTCACCGCCGCACCTCCAGCTCGGGCTCCATCGGCGACGGCGCAGTTGCCCGTCTGATAGCAGGGATAATCATGCATCATGGGACTGTTGTCATCCCTGTCAATAAAACAACTCGGGGGGGGAGGGTAGTTCTACAAAAGGTACCTTTGTAGCCACAGCTCCGTCTCGTCTTCTGTTTCTCCAGACATCTGCAGTCCCCTCATCAGCCGGGTCACTTTATTCCAGTCGCGACGCCACGTCTCCATGGTGAAGCTCCTTTGACAAGCCGCCCTCCTCCGTGTGTCTTACTCTCTGTTTCTTCTTCTCAATGTCAGACAGCGTTCTCAAAACTACTCATCATATTTTTTTTGTTTGGATTGAATTTAACAAGATTCCTGCTCTTTGATGTAATTAAGCTCCTGAGGGTTGATCTGGGCGCCCGAGTTAATATTTCCGGGCATCGCGGGGGGCTATCACGGCCCTTCAGATGTCAGGCTCTCTTTCAAGCTTCGCGGCGCCTCGGTCTGCGCACATTAAACGAACAAAACAAGCCGAGTGGCACGTTCTAATAAACCTGCTTATCTTAACGCGAGGGTCCCTCCCCAGGCTCCGAAATTGCCCACCTGTAGCAGGCAGGGCGCCGTTACCGCGGCGGCAACCTGTGTAACAACAGCCTAACGACGAGTCGGAGGCGGTTGCCGGGGTCCGTTTACGTCGGCGGGGAGGCGCTGGGAATCTGCCACCCAGGAGAAAAGTTATTGATGCCAGCTGGCGTGGGGTGGAGTCGCGGTGCGAGAGAAAACCTGCCCGAGAAGCACCTCCCAGTGGGCACAGCTGGCCAAGATAGGCATTATCGTTACCCACAACGCATTGCTCTCCAGCCATCGCTCTCTCTCGAGTTGGGATTTTAACAAAGTTCTCTTCTGTCACCAGCCCTGTTACTTTGGGCAAGTTTCGCAGTGTAGATCATCCCACTAGTTAAATTTATAAACACTTACATTCAGCCTGTGATTCGACAGCTGCAACCACTACGCCACCTGCTGCCGTCACATCGCCGCTGCCAGAAACGGTTTCGATACTCAAATGGTTTATTAGTTGTTTATCGCGAATTAGAAGTGACCTTCGGCCACGAAGGCCGGCGGTTTCTCCGGGACAAGGCCACGCCGCGGAAAGGGACGGGGTGTCGCCGCTAGCGAGCGAGCCGCACGGTAAGCTGTGTTTAGCAGCCATTTGGAGACGCCGTGACAGGCCGCACCGACACGAGGCCCCCGTGCGCTGCCATATTAAACTGTCACAGTGTGTAACTTTAAGCGAAGGTGACATATCAGCGAATCGCGTGTCACTAATAGCACCGCGGCGACCTGCTAATAGAGCCCAAGTATGACACGTTTGCTTTAAGTGAAGCCTCGCTGTCAGATTACTTACGACATCTTTAACTGCACATATTAATATGACACTCGGAACAAATGCAATTTCGGAGCAGTTCAATGCGGTTCGCCGCGGAAACGGGAAGGCGAGCTCCGTAATGAGACCGAGAGCGATTTTCCGAGAACGATGGCCATGTTTAACTTGAGCTCTCAGACACGCACGTGTCGGCAACGAACTGCGAGAACATTAGAAAAAAGGAAATTCAGATTTTTTTTAAAGATGTTTGCTGCGGAAGTACGAGATCTGAGGCGAGCGATGAAGAGCGGCTCGTATATAAATCCGGTGCAGATAGCATCATAAATGACAGTCTGCCGGTTTCTCCACTCCGCCGAGTCGCTGCTGTTGGCCCACGGAAGGTTTTCCTTATGTTGCTGAAAGAAACTGCGCCCACTGGTCGTGTGTGAAGGAGGTCCTCCTGTTAGCAGAAAACCATCGATTCGAAACGAAGCGAGCAAAATGCACCAACACTGACTTTTGGAAGCAAGATCAAATCTGTCCAGGGCCAGTAGGGGGCGTAGTGGCTAGAACTGGAGTCTGGTCTCCAAAGAACCCCCCACCTGCTGCTGCAGTAAAAAATACCCTGCTGAAAAGGTCTGCATCTACAGTAGGATCGAGTATGAATATGAAGACTCCTTGTTTACTGTCCATCATTTAGTACCTTCAGTTGGCTTAGTGAGGACAGATGTACACACACACACACACACACACACACACACACACACACACACACACACACACACACACACACCTTCCCTCACCACACTCCATCTTCTCCTCTTCTTTGCAACTGTAAGTTGTAACTTGACCACGACTGTTGCTTGTCAGCAGCGGGAACCATGAATCCGGGCTCCAAACTACATCCATATTTCGACTTTTGCTTGAACTTTCCACGGCCGCCCACCCGGGCCGACCGCGCAGATCCGAATAAACAACCTCAACGAAACGGGGGATAAAAATTCACGGCGGGTTCCTCCGGCGGAGCGCTCGGGCCACGCGGGCCGAACGGCGCCGGATCGCCGCGTCGGCCGCGTTTCCAATTAACGCGTCGACATGCAGATGGGCGCTCCTCTCCGACCGCACGACCTCGCCGGGCAAGCGGCCTCGACGCCCTCAAACAATAACCTCGCGAAACGAGGAACGAAACGTCAAGTTTACTTTTAACCGGCCGTATTTATGCTTCGGCTTTTATGAAAATAAACAGGGAAACCTTCAAATACTAACAGTTAAATCAAACGCCCGATAATCTTGGCATCGCCGCACAATGGCTCCTTTGTGAAGCCCCACAATGTGACTTATAAATATTGCCTCTATTTATGCAATTTTTACATTACCCATCAGGCACAGAGAAGACGTGTATTCTAAAAACGAGGAGCCGCGGCTTTGAAGGCCGCTTCTCCTCACTCGATCCCCCGCAAACGCGCTTTTTCTACAGTAAAAGGCGGCGGACACAGAGCCTTTATTGACAACGCGCCGGTCTCCGGCGCCGCGCCGCTTCCCGTCGGCCCCCGAGTGCCGCGAAACGCCGAGCCCGTCTCCTTGTTTGGTACTTGTACTAATTGGAAAATATAGAAAGGTAATTTAGAAGTATGATTTTAAAATATTCCAAAATGCTAATTAAGGGACTTGCAACCAACAAAAGGTTAACAAGACGGTCAGGCAATTACAGTGTTTTCCCCTGTTTGAAGGGCGGCGGGACCTGTGCTCCAGCGCTCTGCCGTCTCTTTTAACCCGGGCGTGAGAGACGTGGCGCAGGCGGCGAACGGGCGGCGGGCGGGCGGGCAGCAGGCAGGCGGGCAGGGAGGGCCGCGCAGCCCCGGCTCGCTGTCTCGCAAATATGTTAATTAGAGTCCAGACGTTCGCACGCTTCATTAGGCGGCGGCTCCGGAGAGGGTCGCGCCACGGCCGACGCGTCAGGGAGGCCTCCGCGCCGCTCCGAGCGGAAGCTGTTCCGCGCGTCGACCGATTCGGCGTGTGTTTAAGTGTTAGTGAGCGCTGGCGTTTGTTTCGCAGCGTGTGTTGGTGTGTGTTTTGTGTGTGCGCTTGGGGGTTTTTTGTGTGTTGGTGAGTGTGTGTGTTTTATTTTGTGTTTATGTTGGGGTGTGTGTATTTAAGTGTTTCTGTGTGTTTATGTTGGCGTGTGTGTTGGGGTTGTGTTGGTGTGTGTGTTTGTTTGGGGGTGTGTTTATGATGGTGTGTGTGTCGGGGTTGTGTTGGTGTGTGTGTTAATGTGTATTAATGTGTGTTTGGGGGTGTGTGTTTATGTTGGTGTGTGTGTTTCTGTGTATTTTGTGTGTTTGTGTGTGTCAGGGTTGTGTTGGTGTGTGTGTTTGTTTGGGGGTGTGTGTTTATGATGGTGTGTGTGTGTGTGTGTTGGTGTTTACTCTGTGTGTGTTTATGATTGTGTGTGTGTGTGTGTGTGTTGGTGTTTACTCTGTGTGTGTTTATGATGTCGTGTGTTTGGGGTTGTGTTGGTGTGTGTGTTAATGTGTATTAATGTGTGTTTGGGGGTGTGTGTTTATGTTGGTGTGTGTGTTTCTGTGTATTTTGTGTGTTTGTGTGTGTCGGGGTTGTGTTGGTGTGTGTGTTTGTTTGTGGGTGTGTGTTTATGATGGTGTGTGTGTGTCGGGGTTGTGTTGGTGTGTGTGTTTGTTTGGGGGTGTGTGTTTATGATGGTGTGTGTGTGTGTGTGTGTGTGTGTGTGTGTTGGAGTTTACTCTGTGTGTGTTTATGATGTCGTGTGTGCCGGGGTTGTGTTGGTGTGTGTGTTTGTTTGTGGGTGTGTGTTTATGATGGTGTGTGTGTGTCGGGGTTGTGTTGGTGTGTGTGTTTGTTTGGGGGTGTGTGTTTATGATGGTGTGTGTGTGTGTGTGTTGGTGTTTACTCTGTGTGTGTTTATATATTTTAAAATCCTCTATCGAGTCCCGAAGAAGCTACCTGGGGTCACAGCGCAGGAGCGACTTTGTGGGAGGACGTCTCGTGCAGCAGGTGGCGTAGTTGTGAGTCGCGGCGCCGCACTCCGCCGAGTGACTCACCCTGTGTGTAAATCATTCGGCGGTAAATCACCGTAAGTAGCTCGGCGTACCACCCTGCCGCCCTAAGTCACCTTGCAGAAAAGCTTCAGACGAGTGAATTAATAAGACCCCCAGCTCCGCCGGTCTCGCGTTGTGACCTTGTTGCCGGTCCGGCGTCACGCGGACCGCGGCCGAATCGCTCCGCCTCGTGACGGAGAACGTCGGCGCGAACCACACGCTCGTCTCCGCCTCGCTCTGCTCTCGTGCACGTTCGCTCCTCAGATTTTCTCTGCCCAAACCTCAGCGCACAAATACTCGGTCATTTGCAGAGAGCGAATTCAAACTTGTATAAATAAATACGAGGAGCCGCCCCAGTTGTTCATCTTGGCTCTTCCTTTGGGGGAATGTGCTGGAATCCGTTCCTACGCACGTTTCCCCGAATATTAATCTCTGGAAAATGGCGACGCCGTTCAGGAACACGATTAATTTCTACATGTAAACACGCTCGCGTTCAAACGTACATCGCGTACATGTATTATGTTGCGCAAAGAAATTGTTTAAAATATTAATGGAACGAAGTGATTTCATTTGGCAGACCACGCACAAAGATCTTTATTCTGCACAGCTCAGCTGCATTTAGCACTGTTTTTATTGCCAGCGCGCGTTTTTTTTTTTTTTTTTTTTCCCCTCCCTCCCCTGCTTAAAAAAAGCAGCTTGGCATATTTACGGCCGAAGTGTGTTTATCTATTCCCGCTGCATCTCGAGAGAGCGTCCCCTTGATCCTTCGCACAAATACAATGACCTAAATACGGCGTCTGAAGGACCCGGGCCCGTTCGCCTCGCGAAAGGCCAAGAAGGAACAGCTGCCTCTCGGCGGCGCCGCCTCCGTTTGTCCTGATTAAATAATATACACGGCCGAGCATCGGCCGCCCGCGCCGATAAACACGTCAGCTGTTTATTTGACAAATACCTTTATCCTGTTGTACTTACGCTGACAGGCAGCAGAGAGGACTCGCGGAAAAAGGGCCCTTTTTAGCCGCGTCTAACTGAAGGGCCGCGTTTCCGTCCTCGCCGAAGGGACTGTCAAGTATATTTGGATGATTAAATTGATTAAGGAAACCCCAGAACCCCGAAGTTAAATATTAATAAACACGTCGATAAAATAAAACCAGCGTTTTCGCGCCGTTTGGTAAAGGTCAAATGGGAATTTAAAGCCTAAGTGGAAAGGGACTCGTAGCAACCGTGCCCGCAAATATTATTATCTTATTATTTTAGGAATAGCTTTTAACTGCTTTATTAATACATTTATTTCCTTCTTTTTTTAATGCAAATTGCGTTCTACCTTGCTGTTGGACGTAGCGTTTCACGTTTGCTGCGATCCGGCCAAGATCTGCGTGTCGAGCCCGACTACGCCACCCGTCGTTGCTGTTCCGGATCGTTCCGGATTATCCTGGACGAACGCGGCACCTGACCCCCCCAACACGGTCCCGCTTCAGGAACACCAGAGTGCATCTCTGGCCTCCGCCGCGACGCAACCGAAACAAGTTATCGCGTCGAAGCGTTTACGGAGCGGGGCGGGGGGTGGGGGGCAAGAAGACGTGAAGGAAATCGAAACCGATGGCTGCGGCATGTTCTGTGTTATCTCGCACACCGCGGGGCACAACATTTATTTTACCGCACACCGGAGAACAGCGAAATATAAACAAGCAAACAAACATAAGCGGTAGCAGCGATCTCACATTTATGGGCATTTTTGACAGGCATCCAAGGAGCACGAAGCCACGGGAGACAAAGTCCGCTCTACTCTGCGCTCCTCTCCTCGATGGACTTGAGCCAAAGCTCGGAGGCATCGCTGTGTTCAGTGGAACCGCTGCCTGGCTTCTGCGTGCCGCGCATCCTCGCTGCGTCCCTGAACCCTGGCAAATCTCGGCATCTTCTGCTGCAGTTCTCGACCGGCAGACCCCGCAGACCTTCAACGGACCTGGTCCGACGCGGGCTGCAGGTGGTGCGGTGGTTAGACTTTTCACCAAGTTCTTGAAGGACCCAGGGTTGGATTCTACCCCCTGGAGCATGGTACGTACCCTGGCTCGACAGTATGATTTACCTGGATGAACGGGTGAATCACGGTAAGTAGCTTAGTGCACAAACCTCACATTGCAAGTCGCCTTGGAGAGAAGGGCTGGGTTGCTGAACAAATTCTACACTGTTCTGCTGTGTCAAAGACCCCTCACTGTAGGTATTGCAGCCCTTCACTGCCAGGGTTTGAAGGGCTTCCGTTTTTTTCATTTATCTGAAAATATGACATCCAAAGTCCCCCATAATGAAGTCCTGCCCCCCCATGACTCCTAATACTTGACTCGAGTGTAACACAGGCCCCTCTCTGGCTAACTGTCCTGTTACAAGCCATTAAGCCGGACATATGTTCCCGCTTCGTCCCTGAGCAGCTGCAGGCTGCGTGACGGAGGTTCTACACAGGCGCTGACCCCCCGCGGCGGGACGAGGGGAGGTGTCGCCGTGTGTCGGAGACCCCTCTCTCGAAACGCTCCCTGAGTCCATGCGCGATGGGTCAGTACCTCCTGGCATCGCTCTCATTTCAGGTATTAAAAGAAGCCTTTTTATTTGGGACAAGTAAGCTGTAAGGAGGTTTTGGAAAGAAGCTCATGGGGCCAGAAGAGGCTTGAAAAGAGCCGGGCGGAGGTTGAGGTCGGAGAGAGGAATCCACCCCCCCGTGTTTACTGTTGCTGGAGATGATGTTTATTTTGGCAATCCTCAAGTTAAAAAAAAAAAAAAAAAGCAAAATCTGGCAAGAAAAGGGCTTGTCCTGAGAACAAGGCCAGGAACTGGGGGTCCATCTGCGGACAGCTGCTCAGGAGCCCCTTTATCCCCCCAGCAGAGAGGCTTCCTGGTGATGAGCAGCAATTTTATCGCCCCTCCCCCCCCCTTAAAGAAGGGGGAAAAAAAACAATTGCATTAATCATTTATGTTAAAAAAACTACACATTTGTCATAAAAACACAGTTCCAGAGTGTTTTTTTTTCAATAATTCATCTTTTCCCTCAGAATTTACTTTACTAGCTTAAACGAAACCGCAGCGCTTATTAATACAGACAATGAAAGAGGCGCCGAAAACATCCAGAATTTGACGTATTGCGCGATGCCGGTTTTATGACACACAAGAGCGCGGTTTCCCACTGCAGCGGCATTTGCTCAAGGCGAAATCCCTGTGTTCTGTGATCCGACGGCATGAGGAACGAGGCGCGCGTTTTGATTAATCTTCATTTGCGGTAACGGGGGTTTGATCCGCCGTGCCTCTGGGCGCTGCGGCAGCGGATCGCAGGCGGTTGAACACGCCGAGTTAAACGATAAAAGTACACAAAGTGCGTCGAGAAGCGCAAACATGCAGAAGAACATAAGACGACCCTCGTTCTTCCTTCATTAGACATAATGGCCCAAACTTGGGTGCTCGGGAGCCGCTACATTAAAACTTTATTTTTTCATAATCGTATTTGTGGAGTCAGGCTGGTTTGGTTTATGGAAGTACGAGTGTCACACACAACAGGGCGGGATTTGTCACTGTCGCGTGCTCCGACAACAATTCGAGCGTCTCTCCGCTGTCGCTCTGTGATGCCATTTCGCGTCGATGCGGAGAGGTGACGGGGAGGGGGTATCGAGGGGGAGACCCCGAGTCAGGTATTCTCGTATTGTACATTCAGATTCTCATTGTTACCAAGTCTTGCGCTGAAGGAAACATAAGCAGCTTGCTTTATAAATTTCAAAAGTCTTTAAAGCGCCGAGAATATTCTCTTTAGGGTGACCTTAATCTTTAATAGGTCCCGGAGACAGGTAGCGCGCGATAAATGGACTAAAGCGATTGTGCGGCTGAAAGAATGGGCCTAAGCCTCCGTCCGTGGGGCTCGCTCGCTTATCGGCATCCCGCTCGGGTTCCAGAGGAGCGGGCGGGCCGGCCGTGCCAGCGGGGGCTCAACGCCTAGATTACTTTACAAGTTTGGCCCCGCTGCCAATTGGATTAAACGCTGTCGCCCGGGCTCCCGCCACATTGTGTGACGGCCTACGTGCGGTCAGCGTCAAGAGCCGGCGAGGGAGGGAGGGAGGGAGGGAGGCCCCGCTCTCAGCTTTTGTCTAAACCGTTATGACAGCAGTATCAAGAGGATGAATGGTTTATTAGTGCAGGGAGCCTCGCTTATCCCGCTCGGCAGCTTCGGTGCCACCTTCCTCTGACAGCCGCTGCCTGGGAACGCCGGCCGTAACCCGCCGCCGATCTCCCCCGCCGTCAGGGCAGAGAATAGTACAAGCGCGGGGGGAAAAGGGCCACTTCTCCCCGTTTTGCTGCACAAACGTGTTTACGTTTTCCGAATGCTCTCGGAAAAATATATCGAGGACGGGCTGAGCGCGGCTCTGCCGGGGGCGCACGCTAGGCCAAATAGCGCTTAGCGACGGAGCCGCGGGTTACATCTCATCGTGTCTTACTTTAAGAAATAAAAATGAGTATGTGAAATAAGCAGCTTCTCCAGGACTGTCTTAGCGCTGCATTTTTAGTGGTATGTTTGCGAGTGTGTGTGTGTGTGTGTGTGTGTGTGTGTGTGTGTGTGTGTTGAAACAAAATATTTAGGGAAATACTGTCATTAACATTTATAGTCTGCTGTAAAGGAAGCTGCTCTTTCATAACTTCATCTCGCCGCTCCCACCGTGGACGTAACCGTGATCCACGGTCGGCGTGACGTGTGCTGTGTGGACACGTGTGTGTTGTGAGGCGGTACAGCAGGCCGTGGGCTGCAGGTCAACGCGGGACCAGCACGCCACTGAGCCGTGATCAGTCATGTGGGGTACCAGAGGGTCTCCGTAATGCTGGTGGAATAGTCATTCAGGCTTTAGCCTTGGAATCTAAAGGTCCTGGGTTCCAGTCCCATCCCTTGGTATAGCACCCATAGTCCAGGCATTTTTCCTGAATTAATAGAGTAAAAATTGCTTTGTTTTAGCTGTCCAAAAGAGTAAATAACTAAGTTCCTCACTGTAAAAAGCTCACATTGCAAGTTCACTTTTAGAAAAATGTCATAATAATAACAATAATCCCAGAATATGGTCATCTCTCTAGATCATTACAGGTTTGGCATATACTGTATGTGCAGCAGGAAAAATAAAAATAAAAAAAACAAAACTGACTCCTGCTTTTCAAATTGAGCTAATTTCCCACTTATGATAAACGTACCAGAAAATTCAAACCAGAAATAAATGAATATAAATAGAAATCAAGGCAGCTGTGTTACTTTGTACAAAGACAACAACAGCAGCAGATGATAATAATAATAATAATAATAATAATAATAATAATAATAATAATAGCCACATATACAGTAGAATTCTACCAGCTACGTCACGCTGTGACCCATGCGGCGCAGTGGGGTGACCATAGACACTCAGGGGTTTGGTCATGACAAGGATTTAAACTTTCAAAAAAGAAAACATAAAAAGCAAGGGCATTTCAAAGACATTAAAAAAGCATATTTTGAGTCCATCAATTGAATGGAATTTGTTTATCCCTCCCCAAAACGAATGTGATTCCACCCCCCTGCCCAGAAAGACGCCGCTGTGACTGAATTAGGCACGGGTGCAATGCGCTCCTCCCAGAAAAAGCTGCTTCGACATGCTCGTCTTTATTGTCGCAGTCGGATCAGGGGACCGGGGGGTCACAAGCTACTGGTCCGGCACCCCCGCTTCCACCAAGGGAGACCCCCAACAGCTCAAAGCTCCCTAATTGGGATTCCTGCACCCCCCCCAACACCCGGACAAAGAGGAGCGGCGGAGCTCCAATGAGGATCACGGCCCTTGGGGACGAGAACTCGCTCCTTCCAAAATCAGGGCTCCTGCTGCCCAGCGCCATCTCAAGGCCGTGTTCCCTTTAACAGGGACCCGTTGCCCCCAGGTTAGCACCTCAAAGCTGTGGCTGAACCTTTTCTTCAAGCTCTGGGCCCCCTTCGCGCCAAAGAAAAGGTGTTTGCGAGTGTTTCGTTCAGATACGGATTATCCCCGGTTTTTTTCGCTAAAAAAAAGGCGCTGCAGGGTCATTTCTGCGAAAGAAATGTCTCTGCGTGGCTAGTAACAGCTACGTTTAGGCGCAGATTTGTGCTTCCCACAAACGGAAATGAAATGCACTCCTTCTGAGTTGTCTACTCCTTATGTAAGCAACATTTAAAAATTAAAAACAAGATGTTAGCTGGTAGACCATCCTGTGGAGAACCGCCACAAAACGCACTGAACGTCCCAGCCGGGACCCCGACACGGTTCTGCCGCCGTAGCCCTTGTGACCGAAGAGTCGAGCGGCGGAACGCAGTTTGCTGCGAGTTTAGCAAAGTGCCGCCAGAACGTCGGGAAGGAGGGAAACGCGGCTCGGCGCGATGACAAATCACAGTGGCCCGCGGGACAGACGGCGGAGAGACAGAGAGACGTGCCGACTTAATGAGCCCAGAAAAACTTGCCACGATGGGAACGTGTAAATACATTGATCTTTTCTTTCTTTTTTATGTTCTCCTTTTTGCAGCGACTCTTCTCTCCCTCTCGAACCTAATGGTTTCCGTATGATTTTAATATCGGGGCAAGGGGAGGAAGACGGGCTCCGTTTGCACCCGGGCGGCTCTCGAGCAAACGCTCTCGGCCCTTATCAGCGGCGCCGCCTTCTCCCCGGGCCGCGCGGCGCTTTTCATTTGGCTAAGAGCTCGGCGAGGGGTCTGCGGCGACGATAATCCGAGCACGGGCCGCAGCTGGCGCGAGTGCGGCGCCGCCGATTAAGCGCTCCGCTTCCCTTTCGACCCAGAGAAATTCTCTCGGTGGGAAGTTAACATCCGCTTACAGTCGGGCCACCACCCGGCACCGCGACACCGCCAGGGCCCTTCGCTTTAACTTTCCTCTTGTTGGCACGGGGGCTGTTCTGTTTGACCTTGGGCCTACCTTTCGCACGCGTGTGTACATTGCAAAGAAACAGTAACCACAACAATTAAAATAAATAATGTAAGATAAATAAAAATGAAGGGAAAGACAGGACCGGGCCCCACCTTTCAGATGCATGTGTTGGCCCTACGCAAGCAAATAAAAAAATAAACTAAATAAAATGAAGAAAATAAAATAGCAGCGACGGAATGGCACGGCAGGACCAGGGCCTACCTGTGAGTTCCCCCGTTGCAGTAGGTAAATAAATAGAATGAATAAAGCGAACAGAGCGAACGGCGGTGGGAATAAGCTGCGATTCGGCTCCTGCGGTGGGAATTAATAGCGGGAAGAGCGGCGCAGATTCCGAATGTATTTATCTCATTTGTTTGACAGGTTTAAATGTTTATGAAGGTTCCCGCCCTAATTCCCCGAAGCAGGTGTAAGCTCTGACGGCGGCTCCGGTTATCCCATCCGGCAGATGTGCTCATAATGCAAAACTGAGCTAAGCTCCGGCAGTTCGAAACCGAACAAAGGATATTAACGTTTCCCTGGGTCATCCGTGTCATTTCCCCCCCACCTACGTGTGAAAGGAAGCTGATTGTGTTCGTGAGCCACCTTTGTAGTCCGAAAAACAGTCCCCCCCCCCCGATTTTACAGCAAAAGCCTTAATGTAGTTTGTTCTGTGTTTTTCTGCCAAGCAGCTCACAGAACTGCATCACATGTGAACGTGACTTTCGGGACGTCTTTTTCTGTGCCGAAACATCGCGGACTGTGACAAGGTGTTTTCCACAGTGTGTGTCTAACCGAAGCTGTGTGTTTCCAGTGTGTGTGTGTGTGTGTGTGTGTGTGTGTGGTGGAAACCGTGAGCACTGGCTGCCTGTGTAGGCGGCCGAGGGAAGGCAGCGGCCTGGCTGGAGGGGCTGGGGGCACTTGGGGCGCTGGGTTTCGAGCTTTCGGGGCTCGTTGGGGTTTGTCTTCGGGGGCAAAGCTGGGGTCACAGATAAATGAAGAGAAGTCACTGTTTCCCCACAGCAATTTCTAATTCTCTCTCACACACACACACACACACACACACACACACACACACACACACACACACAGAGCAGTGCACCGCATTTCCACTGTATTTACATGTCGGCTTGGCTGCAATGTGCCGTTTGTTTGCTTTGATTCCAACGTTTCTTCTGCAGGGGGCCTGCGGGGACCAGCTCCGACATGTATGCAGAAGGTTCACTGACACGGCTTTTCCACGGAAAGGGGTCTTTGTCGGCTGGTTATTATCTGTTTGCCAAGTTGTTAAAGGGGCTGTGATATTTAGAAGAGTAATTGATCACTTTAAAATTTAAATCACACATCTATTGTTATTGTCTCGAAGAACTGTTTATCAGACATCTTCCCAACATGATTTACAGTGCAAGGTTCTTACATCGAGCTACTTGTGACAGTTTACTGCATCAGGTGAGGGTGAACAGAGTGACTGAGATGCTGCAGTACAAATGAGGGTTTGAACCCAAACCCTCAGATTTTGAGGCGAAGGCTCAGAACCCTATTTCATCTGCTCCTCCATGGCTTGTGCTGGCAAGAGGAGATTAAAAGCACATCTATTCATTTGCACACGTTTAAGACCAAATAACATTCAAACCTTTTTTTTAAATATTCTTGTATTATTTTTTTGATTTGTGCAGGTTTGTGGTTTTTGACTGGATGCAACTTGGATTTTCTGGGCTGTAAACATCACCCCGTCTGCTACCCCTTACTTAGCAGTAGTAGCTTGTATATATACCAGTGTTTTACACACACACACACACACAAAAATATAAATATAAATATGAATTTTTACTCAACAAATTAAACATGGTTGTGTTTTGAGGAGCGAAAGGAAGAGTGAAAATGTTGGCTTTAGGTGCGGCCTGTGTGATGGTCAGCGAAAGCTAAAACCGTGCATTCAAAAAAAAAAAAGAAAAATCACCGATATATTTTTTCCCCCAAGGCTTTTTCATATTTGTTTGTATCTGATTTACATTGTTATCATGGAAATCCTGAGCCATCACTTTCTCTGTGAGTCACCGTGGTTTCGGGCGGCGCCGCTGCCGTCGCAGTCGAAAGCAAAGCGGGAGCCGTCAGTCGCACCTAGCAGGCAGATCGCGCTTTCAGCACCGAGTGCCAGGTCTTCTTCTTCCTCCGGTTCCAAAAAGCTGAGGATTACTCCTCAAGTTAATACCTGTGGAGGATGTAAGGGATGTAAAGCCTGAAGGAAGGGATTACTTCAGACGGCATTTTTAATGTGTGACACACTAATCACAAGAAAGAACAGGAACACTTCCCCATTTTAACTTTCGTCACGAGGAACCGGGGGGGGCTTCGTGGAAGTGCCATTCCCGCGGCCTCCCTCTGGTTCAACTGAAACGTGTCACACTGGTCACAGTGACAGACGTTCGGGAGATGAGGGCGACCCCATTGACCCCTCTGGGACCGATCTCCCGTTGCTCGTACCCGGACGCCTCCTTCCCGCCGCCCCCCCGCGATATGAATGCACCACGTGATGAGTTCAATATCTGCCCTCTCCTCGATGCCACGAAGGAGGCTGATAGGTGGTGCGGGTTGCTAAGGGCTCGTTACCATGACGCTGTTGCCCCCCCCCCCCCCGGATAAAGAGCATCACAGTAGGACTGAAAATAAAATCTTTAAGAGTGATGAAGGACACCTTAGTAACCACTGCATTCGCGAGCGATTCTAAAGCAGCTACGCCGAGGACTTCCACTCCCTTAAACTTTGGTTTTGTCACCATCACTTTTGTTTGTACAATAAGGATGCGAACGGGAGGGTATTTATAGCCCGTGAGAAAATTTAAATGACAGTTTCTTGTCAAACGTGGCAGCGGCTCATTTCGGAGCAGCAGTCGGAGGTGTTGGCGTTAGCAGTGGATGCGGGAAGCTGTTAGGGGAAAGTTATTACAAACGCCTCCCACCCCGGTTCCTTCTCTTTAAGAGCGGCGAGGAAATCAATAACAGGCAGGCGGCCCGGCCTCGGCTCGACTCGACACGGAAAGGTACACGATTGGAAGTTTAATTACTCTGATCCGTCATGCGCCGTGGAGCCGCGGCCGGTCTGTCGACAGCGTGACGCGTGGGACAAAGGGCAAAACGCGCAGTCGTGGCCTGCGGACCCCCTCCTCGCAGCTGATTAATACGGCGGCGCTGCAGACGACTCTCTGCGGTCCCCCCGGGTCGCCGTGGCTGCACCCTGTAAACTGCGCAATGTTAGTTCTTCCTTTCACTGCCGATTTTTTTCTAAACAACGTGCAACGTTAACCACCTTACCTGTTTATACGGCCGGGTGAGTTCGACCGGGGCAATTCGGGGTAAATACTGTTTATCTGGGGACTAGAGGAGGAGGTGGGGCTCGAACGTAGATCCGTTGACTGGAAAGTCGTGGCATTAACCGCTGTGCCCCCTGGTGTCCAGACACGTACATTCACCCTTTTACGCAATAATTTTTACATCGTGCATTTTTCATATGTCATTTTTTACTGCTGTAATTCAGAGTAAGCACCTTACAGCAGGAATAAGGATTGGAAACCAGAACCTTCTGGCACCAAGGCAGCTGCTCCAGCCACCGCACCACCTACCGCCCCTAGATGAATAAACACGTCAATAAGCGTGAATAAGCAGCAGATTATTACACTTTTCACACACAGCTGAACTGGAAGGAACCGAAACATGTCGTGTCCCGACAGAACAAGTTGCAGATGTTCCGCGTGGAGTTCGGCGTCTGGGTGAAAGGCTCTTGTTTGCGGGTCAGAGATGCTTCCCGGTGACAGTGTCACACAGGGTCTTCACGCTGGTCTCACGCACGCGCGCGTGCGCGGCCCGGCACAGAACATCTCCATCGAGTCATTGCCCTCGCAGACACGTGTGGGAATTACTTACAGGAGCGAGGAATCATTCTTTCACAGGAAGGAAAGATCGCTCTTTTTTTAATCTTATGAAAATGGTGCTTTGTGGGAGGATAAATGTACAGGAACTGATAAATGTGCGGAGTGTGTGGTAATTTAGAGGAAGCCATTAATCTAGGAGGAAGTGGGAAAAAAAACAGTAATTAAAGAAGAAAAAAATCACCAAGAAAGAAAAGGAGCTGCCAGCTGAAATGTGACGCGTTTGAAACCACACTGTCCAGGATTCACGCGCGTATCGAAGGTGCAGGTTTTATTTCAGAACTGCATCATATTTTCTGGACGGATGCCGTGACGGTTTATAGTCCGTGTAAAAGCTGCGCCGATCGCAGTTTTTCATATCGTTTTTCAGCGCTTGAAACCAAGAACCAGGTTTTTACACCAAACTGCACCCTTATATCTCAGCACATCTAACATGCAGTATATATTCACCTTCTTTCTTCAGGCATTTTCATATGTTTAAAGAAGCACGAGCTGTACCTTCTGTCTGAACTGCCTCTTGTCTTGTTAAAGAGCCCACGTGCTGTGGGTTTGCATCCCGCTGTGTGTGTGTGCGCGCACGCACGCGCGCGTTCTTTAAAGTCCCCCTCCTGCGTGACAGCTCACACGAGACGCGGGTCCGAACGCGGGCCGGTGACCTTTCGGGAAATAGGTCCGCATTAAGCGGGCCAAGACGTGTCGGAAACAAAAGCGGGCTACAACCCAAACTGCTCAATTAAAGGTTAGACACCAGAAAATTCCGTTTTTTTTCTAATTTGTATTGATAGCCTGGAAGAAACCGGCGCACTTTGCAGTTCCGCGCGAGAAAAGATTTTTAAATGGAGATTAATTCAAATTTCTGCTAACTCAGTACTTGTAAAACTAAAGCAATTTATATTCTTTTTCTTTACGCCCCCCCCCCCCCGATTGCAGTAATGTAATCTAATGGTAATTATGATACTATCTGAATCATGCAGACCCTAACATGATTGGAACTACTCTTTGCATTAAAAACTAATTTTTTGAATAATGATGAAAGAAGCTGTGGAAAATTGGTAAGTAATAAGGTTTTTTATATCTCTCTTTTGGGGAGGGGCGGGGTGGGGGTGTTTCGAGTCCTCCCTCCAGCTACAGGGGTCTCGTGAGGCGGCCCGCAGACGGCGCGCAACGCGGGCCGCCGCCGCCTCGTGTCGCACGCGGCCGGTCAACTGGGGAGTGCTTGCGGTCAGAAACTTGCTGGCTGACTTGAGAGAAAAGCCATGAAAGATGTCATTAGTTTAGCCATGGTGGTAAAGGTGACAATAGATTAGTTGAAGGTGACAACAGTTTAGTCAAAGGGGACGACAGTGAGGTTAAAGGTGACAAGTCAAAGGTGACAAAACTGTAATCAAAAGTGATGTCAGTGAGGTCAAAGGTGGCAACAGTGAAGTCATAAGTGACAACAGTGAAGTTGAAGGTGACAAGAGTGAAGTCAAAGGTGATGCCAGTGAGGTCAAAGGTGGCAACAGTGAAGTCATAAGTGACAACAGTGAAGTTGAAGGTGATGACAGTGAGGTCAAAGGTGATAACAGTTTAGTCAAAGGGGACGACAGTGAGGTTAAAGGTGACAACAGTGCAGTCGAAGGTGAAGACAGTGAAGTCATAAGTGACAACAGTGCAGTTAAAGGTGACAAGAGTGAAGTCAAAAGTGACAAGAGTGAAGTTGAAGGTGATGACAGTGAGGTCAAAGGTGATAACAGTTTAGTCAAAGGGGACGACAGTGAGGTTAAAGGTGACAACAGTGCAGTCAAAGGTGACAACAGTGAAGTCATAAGTGACAACAGTGCAGTTAAAGGTGACAAGAGTGAAGTCAAAAGTGACACCAGTGAGCTCAAAGGTGACTAGAGTGAAGTCAAAAGTGACAACAGTGAAGTCGAAGGTGAAGACAGTGAAGTCATAAGTGACAACAGTGCAGTTAAAGGTGACAAGAGTGAAGTCAAAGGTGATGCCAGTGAGGTCAAAGGTGGCAACAGTGAAGTCATAAGTGACAACAGTGAAGTTGAAGGTGATGACAGTGAGGTCAAAGGTGATAACAGTTTAGTCAAAGGGGACGACAGTGAGGTTAAAGGTGACAACAGTGCAGTCAAAGGTGACAACAGTGAAGTCATAAGTGACAACAGTGCAGTTAAAGGTGACAAGAGTGAGGTCAAAAGTGACTAGAGTGAAGTCAAAAGTGACAACAGTGAAGTCGAAGGTGATGACAGTGAAGTTAAAGGTGACAAGTCAAAGGTGACAAAACTGTAATCAAAAGTGATGTCAGTGAGGTCAAAGGTGGCAACAGTGAAGTCATAAGTGACAACAGTGAAGTTGAAGGTGACAAGAGTGAAGTCAAAGGTGATGCCAGTGAGGTCAAAGGTGGCAACAGTGAAGTCATAAGTGACAACAGTGAAGTTGAAGGTGACAAGAGTGAAGTCAAAGGTGATGCCAGTGAGGTCAAAGGTGACTAGAGTGAAGTCATAAGTGACAACAGTGAAGTTGAAGGTGATGACAGTTTAGTCAAAGGGGATGACAGTGAGGTCAAAGGTGACAAGAGTGAGGTTGAAAGGTGCCAACAGATTAGTCTCAGGTGTAGTCCTCGATGGCATTAGTTTACTCAGAGGTGATGCTGGACTAGTTAAGCCTCACTGTTGTTCAGTCAAACATGAAGTTAATGTAGTTAAGGGGATATTAGCCCAGTCAGTGGGAAAGTGCAGTCAAAGGTCACACTGGAATCACAGGTCACACTGAGGTTAAAGGTGACAGCGCAACGTAGTCAGAAGCGATATAAGTGTTAAGGCTGGAATAGCGAAAGGTCATATTCGTGCGGTGCCAAATTCGCCACAGTCGATGCTCACAGCCGTTTCGTTCCAGGTGACATTACTGCAGCTGAAGGTGACGTCAGTGCTGTCAAGAGCGATGCTTGTTCGGCCCCAGGCGAAGAGAATGAAGCTAAAAGGATGCTTCAGGCGCCGGAGGTGACACTGTAGTCGAAGCTGACACTATTGCGGTTACAGGTTCTATCAGGGTGGTAAAAGTAAGTGATAATGGAGTGAAAGGTGACGCTGGCATTTGTTAAAAGTGACGTTAGCGGGAAAGCGCGGTCGACTCGAATTGGACTTACAGCCCCCCGTAGTCAAGGGTTACGTGATATTGCAGTCGCAGGCAGCATTACTGTGGTAAAAGGCGGTATTCGCGCTGTCAAAGTCGGTGCTGCTGCAGTCAGAAGTGATGTCGGCGAAGCGCAGTTTAATCTGACCGGTGAAGGTGCAGCACCTTCTTTTACACACTAATTCATTTTCATCTTTCCACTCGATGGAGGATGAAGTTAATGGCCCTGCCGGTAAAGCCATTCCGCACAGCAGTTTGGAACGGTAAACCATCACTAAACCGAAGTTCGCCATCAGCGGTAAACCGGTGGTATTTTTAGGATATTTTTGCTGGTATTCTGTCTTACATTTTGGTCCAGAAATGAAATCTGTCTTTATGGAGGCGGCACGGTTTCTTCTGGAAGTTCACGGGGGTTGTTTAGCGAGCGCCGGAGCTCAGATTTGCAGCCGAGTGCCCGGCTGGGATCGGGGTGGCGCGGGGAGGTCGGAAAGGGTTTGCCAGGGTCCGCAGTGAGTTTACGCTCCTCTGCTTTCGGGCGCCGGTCTGACTGAAATGACTCTCGTGCTGGTGGAGGTGAGAGAGGGTGAATTTTAAGTGGCTTTTTACAGTACGGGTCTGGGAGGTAAAGCACTTAATGTATGAAATGAGTCGGTAATGCGGAAGGAGGCCGCCCCAGCGCCGGCCTTCCCCTCTCCGCCGCGGCGGCCGCCCGCTTCGCCTCATGCGCCGCAGAAAATCATTTACCTGGGGCCAGCAGGAGGTGGCGGCGCGCGTGACAGGTAGCGCCGCTCGTCCCCAAATCTGCGTCCCGCAGCTGTGGATTGGGACCGGCTGCTGCACGAGGCCTTTCTATTTATGGCGTGAGAGGCGTGTCCGGACCTCTCGCCCTGGCTTCGCCGCGCCGCATATAGCATTTCCAGGAGATTTTCAAGGCCCCCAGTTGGTGGAAACGTGTGTGTGTGTGTGTGTGTGTGTGTGTGTGTGTGTGTGTGTGAGTGTGTTTTTTTTTCCAGCGGTACACAGCCACGCACATGCTCGCTCGCTGGGAGGTATTTTTGCGGTTAAGGAGGCTTAAAAGAATCAAGGATTAAGATACTGGGTCCAGGAGACTTGAGAGTTTGTGAAATGTTGGCACCTCTCCATTTGCTCTTTAATACTCGACATATTTTGGGCACGGAGGCTTTTAAAGATGATGTTTGACATTCGCCTCACTCTGAAATTACATTTGAGGAGCTGCGAGTTGCTGTGTGTGTGCCGCTGCAGCCGGGAGAACACACACGTTTCCTCCAGTTCTCTGGGTGATTTAATTGTCTCCTTTTTTTTGCTTTTTTTGTTTTTTTTTTTTTTTGTTGCAGAAACACAGACCGCTTCAGTTCCATCTATGCATGCAAATGTTTTTTTTATGCAGAAGCACACATGGCTTGTTCACGCACAACAACTTCTCGAGCTGTCGCCTTTCTTGATTCGGTACCACCTGGGTGCTCGGCTGGCTTAGAGGCAAGGACGTGCAAGATGGGGCAACTGCGTGCGTGTGTGTGTGTGTGTGTGTGTGTGTGTGTGTGTGTGTGTGGGCTTTCCTAAACTAATACAAGAAAGGGATGGCTAAAGACAAAAGGAGTTGTTCTGGGCCTTATTGTTTCCTTCCCGGAGGTCGAGGTTGGGTGTGAAAGGAAGGAAAACGTGTGCAAAAGGTGCACCGTTTGTCAGCATCCGCCCCGCAAAATTTTGACGAGTCGATCAATTTATTTTTCAGCTGGGAGATGTTTCGAGCCATATGATGTGTCTCATTAGTTACCCGACACAAATGAAGTTCCAACGCGCTGCATATGTTCACATCCGAGTTACACTGACTGCATCAAAGCAGCACAGAATCATCAAAAAAACCACGGAAATGGTATTGAGAACCGAGTTCTTACGATTATATTATACATTGATATTCACTAGACGATGACTTTTATTTAGGCGCGATTTGGGAATTAGTGCAATAACGTCGACCCGGCTTTCGCCCGGCGGGTTATCGGAAGCCGCCTCGACTGGACGGCGGGCAGCCGTCGGCTTCAGCCGTCGGCCCTATAAATTACATAATAAGAAAATGACATTTCACTGCATCTTCACATAACATTTATTCTATGCTTTTGACGCGATTGCTCCTTTGTATTCCTACCACTCCGTGCAAAGTAAAAGAATCAGGAGCACTCGGCACGAGTGACGTCCCTTCAGATAGAGTTACGTGTAATAATAATGTTTGTGGATGAAGACCGGCTCAGCGGAGCCCCCGCTGGTGTTTGGACTTTCAGGGGGGAAACAGTGATAAAATGGAGCACAATTAAAAGAGAGTTTATGGACCCTTGAGTCAATTAATTTGAAGCTGACAGATCAGTCAGGAGGCCGAGCATCACTGAAGGGGCAGAGGCCGGTCTCTTAGCAACAGCGCCGCTCGCTCAGCATCTCAGAGCGCCCCCCCCGCGCATGCCCTCTGACAGCGCAGGAAGTTCCCTCGGCGTCTCTCGCTCATCCGCCGCCCGGCGATTGGCCGAGGCCCCGCGGCCGTCAGCTGCGTCCCTGAAAGCGACTTGACAGATCTCTTTTAAAAAAAAATAAATAAATAAATAAATTCAGGGAAGAAAAAAAATCAATTTTCAGACACGCACGGCCCACCGAATGCCAGAGCCACTTTGGGGGTCCCGGAAGACGCTGCGCCGACAGGATCGGACTTCCTGAGCCGGGGAGGTGACGAAATCCATCGCGCGGAGGGGGCAGCAACAGGCCAGAGAGGCGAGCCCCCCCGATCTGGGGCCCGGCTCTGTATTGGACCTATTTATCTCCTTCAGCTGGCAAAGGTATCGCGGGGACGAGAACGTTGCTCCGAAAAGACAAAGGGTGGGGGGAGCAAAAAAAAAAAGGGAAAGAAAGAAAAAAGCTGGCAGAATTCAGGGGTGTAAATGATGAATTACTTTTCATCAAGTGAGAGGAAACACACTGTGGAACAATACTGAAGCGGAGCAGGGAAGTCTGACCTCGTGCTTCAGAGCAGCCAATATCTTCATTCAAGAAGACAACCATGAAATTACACCCAAAATGGGATTGTCATGAACGGGCCCTTGAAATCTCGGCGTACAGTCATTACGGCGCGAGAAGGAGCCTTCATCCACACATCATAACTCCAAACAGACGGGGGAGAGGGTGTGTGCCCAGTGCGGGGGGTGGCCAGGAGGGTGGGGGTGGGAGCTGTAGTCAAGATAAACATCCACCCCCCCCCGAAAATTGCCGCAAGTATCTGAATATACCCTCAGCGGCGGCGAAAAAAGCCGTAATTTTTCATCCACATCTCAGACTGACTGGCCAGAGAAACGCTGCTGTCTGAGTTAATGGACAATGATCTGTTTCCACATGTCGCTTAGACTGTTAAATTAATCACACGCCGTGTGAGGAGAACTTCAGCAAACATCCATTTAGAGCTTTATTAGATTATTCCTAACAGGAATCCCCCCCTCCATTAAAACTGAAGCTAATTTAATATAAAGGAAAGCACAACTTTAAGTACTAGTAAGATTACATAGAATTAAATGTGAACATCCATTGATTTGGTTTGTGTTTGTATATAAAAGGAGGAAAGGGGGGGGGGTCCAGAATTGAAATAGCTATCGTGGTTCGACTTAATACGACTTTCTTAGCACGTGCAAATAAAAAGGCATAGTTGTTTTGCGCTGCTGCAGTTTGCAGTTTGACCGCTTTCCCCTGCAGTTCTGAAAAGGCTGCGAAAGTGGGCGGTTGGAGATGTTTCTCATTGCAGAGAGCTGATTATTCCTGTGAAAGTCATGACCAGGTGCACAAACAGCACTTCGCAGAGGGGCATCGAGAAAATAAAAATTAGTAAGCAAAAGCCCAGAGTAAGAGGGAATTACGTAAAGGTTCTTTTTGTATTTAAGTGACGCGAAACAGTGAAGCTGAATGTGTCCTCAGTGGTTCCAGTCCAGCCCGGGCTTCCGCCGACCAAGATCGGCTATAATCGGGTGAACTGTTTACTTTTTTCAAAGATAAATTAATACTGCATTGAAAAAAAGCACCAGATAACACGATCAAATAAGAATTACTGTCACTCATTACTATTTAGCGGATTCTTTTGTCCAGAGTGACATGCAGTGATTTACTTATTTATATAGCCGGGCAATCATTACAGTGTCAGTTCAGGGTGAGAACATTGATCAGCTGTCCTGTAGCAGGAGGTGGGATTCAAACCAAGACCCTCTGATTGCAAGATGAATTCTAATCCTAACCACTACCCCCCCCCCCCGCTGCCTCTTTTACGGTTATAATGCATGTCTAATGGTGTCCAGGGTTGCTGTGCAGTCAGCATTATTATTACTGTTTACAGTGGGAGCTTTGAACAGAGAGCAGTTTTATCTGGTTTTTACAGCAGGGTAAATTTTACTCTATCAGTGATGGATACTGCAACAGGAGCGGGGATCCGAGCCCGGGCCCATCGAGCATGAAGCGCAAGGTGGCGGCCCCAAGCACCGCGCCGCCTGCTGGCCAGTGCGCTCAGCGCATAAGAAATGCCTGTACGTGGTTTTGAATCCCCCGGCAAAGGAACGGGTCGTCACGTCGCGTGCGGTGGGTTTCCGAGTCGGTCCCGCGACAGGCAAAAGACAGGAAGTCGCATCCCCGTCCGCGTGGCCTCGTCTCACGCCGACGCGCTTCCCTCAGCGGCCGCCGTTCCTTCGGGCCCCTCGCCTTTCTCTACCTAAATAAGGCGGAAAAAATGGCAGCAACTTGAGGACCTTTCTTGTATTTTTAGCACAAGAGCGGCTCTGTTCCAGGCCTGATCTTTGCCCCCCGTGGCGTGTGTAGGAAGGGACCGTTTATGGCCGAAACGGAGACCCTCGCTCTGCGGAAAAGACTCATCGTACTTTGCTTTCATAGCATGAAATCAACATAACTAGATGTATCGATGGGTGACAAACACCAGAGGACAGCAAGGCCTCTGCGGAAGGTATTCTGAGCGATGTGCAATTTTCAAAGCGCCCCACGTTTAAATGTGCCTTTTCTTCTTAAACAGCCTTAAGACAGTCCTCAAACGGCATGACTCACATAATTAGACGTAGCAGGCAGATGACATCCTCAACGCGCCATTAGAAAGGGGTCATTCTCCCGCCGCCGAGCGCCCGCTGCTCTCGGCCCGTCATTAATGCGCCGCTTCAAAGCTGCCACCGTGTGACCTTCTGCTATGTGACGGAGTCGTATCTTAAACGGACTTGTTTCCTCTCGCGCACTTTTCCGCCTGTGTGAAAACAAGGCTCGAAACGGGGGGGCCGACAAAGGACGCTTTCATCGCCCGTGGAGATGGGCTTCGTCGGGGCGGAACGGAAAAAAAAAAAAAAAAATGTAAAATCATTTTTAAAAACAACCCGGCGTCACACACACGGCGCGGTCTCAGACGCTGGAGCGACTGGTGCTGGTGGTCCGGCGGACGACCCCCTGCATTGGGTTTAAAGTACCACAAACTCGGGCAGATTGTTAACCTGGTGAATGAGACCCGGTGTCCATGTTTACTGTCAGCCGGCCGAGTTTAGCTCAGTATTTATTCATCTATTTGACGCTTGTCTCCAAGCGTGGGGCTTGTACCCCGGCACTGGATACAAATGTTCGAGTTACGAATTTAAATTTTTATCTAAATAACATTTTATTTCACAAGTCTGTCGCAGAGGAGGAGTGATCCCTGCCGAGCAGATAGATGGACCTGCGTTTGCGACGAGTCGGCAATTTGGATTGGATATAAAGTTATAGGCGGGATTTTTTTCAGCAATTCTAAAATTTCATTTTAATTTTGCTCGAAATTAATGAAATTCATAAGTGTCTCAGCAATAGCATCCCAACAAGGGAGTACGCCGCCTCGCCCAGACCTCTGCCACCCTGACTTGGACGAGCATTTTCTGACAGTGGACGGGTGGGTGGATGGATGGATGGGTGGGGGTGTACAGGACTTTTTAAACATATTATCTCTTTAGCCAATGTCACTTTTGTTATAGACTCCTTTTAAAATGTGAATGTTGTGTCACCGAAGTTTCATTTCTGATGGAAAAAGTGACATCTTCTTAAAGACAGTCTGTTGCTGAAGTATAAATTGGTGTTTTATTGTGGTTCTGGTTATATTTTGTATTCCGCATTGCTAATAAAGTCACGGGGAAAAAAAAAAATCTCTTCAGCCAGTACGGCCGAAGCAGAGGATAAACAGACACTTTGTTGATTCCGAGCGGAAGAAGCGACTGGACTTGTGGACTGAACAGACTGCAGGTCCCGGCGGTGTTTGTGAGGTGAGGGGGCAGCATATATACAGCGATTTACCACGGGGGGTAATTTTTACTGTTCCCGCTCTGGGATTTCTCACGTCCCGTTGACACCACCCTCTGCTCTGTCCATTTCAATCACAATTTTGCCTCCGCTTCGTGCTATAAAACACGCCGAAGTTCCGGCCGCGAGCAGGTTACACCCGACCAAACGCTTTCATCGTCAGGTGGGGCCCGGTTTTGATGTCAGCCTGGAGCGGGCGGCCGGCCCGGTGAAGGCGAGCGCTTTAAACGCACACGCTCATCATATTTAATCACGTAAAGGAATCTGGCCACCTTTATCAAAGGCGCGGGGCCGTGCGGCCTCCCCGCTGGAATGCTTTCTTCCCTCCTCGCCTGACCGTAAGGCCTAATGAAGGTAAATAACGTGCGGGGCGAGACATGTGTTCGCCATTACTTCCTGCTTCCGATGTCACGCGTGTTCACCTTGCCAGATGAATCACGTTCGCTCCCGTCGCTCGCGGCCCCCTTCCGCGCCGCCGAGGTGCCGGGGGGGGGGGGGGGGGGGGGGGGGTNTGACCCCAGGGGGCTCCATGCAGTGGCTTGGAGGAGGGGGGGGGGGGGGGGGGGGCCGGGGGGGGGGGGGGGGCAAGGCGCTCGAAATTACAGCACTTGTAATCTGTCTGCTTCCTCTCTACGCGCCTCGCCGTGCCAGAGGCGTCCGGGATGACGGCGGAAGGAGGCGATGCGTTTCGTAACGAAGCCAAAAGAAAATATTATTGTAAATTCCGACGACCGACTCTTTTCCTCAACGGTAATTTACGACGTCAGAGTCGAACGTGGGGCCGCTTAGACGGTTCGGCCGATTGTACGGCTGGGGGGTGGGGGGGGGGTGGTAGTTTGCTTTGAACGCTGAGGTGGAATGGTTTACATGGCGGGGTAATTTTTACTGTCGTCTTCGGGTAAGTGCCTCGACGAAGGGTTTTAAAAGGAGCCGGAGCTGTTATTTGAACCCGGGACCTTTGTGTTGCGGCGGTCCTGTTCCAGCTCACGGCTGCGCTAATGTGACAGTTTTATGACATAATTGATTATTTGTTTGCGTTAAAAAAAAAATCCATCATAATTGCAGCAATTCTGCATAATCAGGGAATAATGAAGTGGGTAAAACGCTCGGCTGTGGCACCGAAGCCAGGTTTTCAAAAGAGCAGTGTGTGTTACCGGAAGGTTCTCCAGCAGAAGCTGGCGGCCGGGTGGGAGATCAGAAACGCATCCGAAGGGTCTCTCTCCGAGTACGAGCCGCCGCACACTTGACCGGAGACCGCTGGCAGCTCTCCAGTCATCTCGCAATGGAAATTGAGGGGAAAAAAAGGTGTTTGTTTGTGAGGGATGCCACGGAAAGCAGAGCAGCGCGGCGCTGCCCTTGGCGTCTTCCGCCGTTCTCTGTAACTTTATCAAACCTTCCAGAAAGGCGGTAATTATTACAATATGCCCGAGATGCGAGGCGCGGGGCCTCGGCAGTTCGAAATGTCAGAGGTTTGCGGCGCAAACGGAGAAGCTGTTTAACATATTGCGTGCCCTCAGCGCCTCGGCCTGGAAGGGGCGCCGCCGTTCGCCTGCTCATATCAATGCCCGCAGATGCCACTTCACGCAGCATTTAACGGGGTAAAAAAAGGTACTTGATGGAATACGCAACCTTTCTCGCTTGCGGCGCCGAAATCCTCCTTGACGCCGCGCACCCGTGCCAGTTTCTGTAAACAGCGCGCCGATCCAGGCCGTTTGAAATTCCCCCGCTGTTGGCAGCGGCGGAATGAAGACGCCTGCTCGGGGGCCCTGCGCTGGCAAGGGCGCCCAGCTGTCTTGTTTACCTTCCACGCAAATGTCCAAGAGACATTTTGTCAGAGCTTTCCAGACTCGGTCTTCTAATGCTACTGGTGCTGGAGAGCTGGCACGGGCGCCGCAGTTGGGACCGCGTCAAAATGGCTCCAGACAGCGTCGAATGTTTCAAGGGCACGAGGGCTGCGCCGCTTCAACCGCCACGCAAAGCGTATGATTTTCAAACGGCGCTCATAAGATTATTGCAGTTGTTTCTTTCTTACGGGAGGGCAACCGTGGGGGTGCGGAACGCCGGTCTGACCTGTTTCAGCGGAGAGTGAGGAAGAGAGAAAAGCCTGCAGGACAGCAGGCCCTGCGGCAGTCAAACAGAAACTCGTGTTTGTTAAAAGTCCCACGGCACCAGTTTCCAACACTTTGTGGAAACCGTTTTTCTTTTGATAATCCTTTATGTCCGGGTCGTTCATAAGTCGTGCGCCATCCTTCTTGGCCGGATTTTTCTTGCAACGCATTCGGGTTGCTGCACTGCTCAAAAGCGAAGGACTGGGCGGCAAGGTTTCCTCCCGTAGTCCGAAGACGTGCGTTTCGGGTTAATCGGCCAGTTTAAACCACCCTGGCATCTCATCCAGGGTGTAGCTTTACAGCTTAGTGCCCAGCAATTCAAGATTCAAGGCTCTGGGCCCTGAGCGGGACGCAGCGGTTGCCGGTACTGGACGAATGGAAACGGAGGACCGCGTAACCCGACGTTACTGTGACGGAACAGGGACGTCCTGAAGTGCGCCGTGACAGCCGTGCTAGTTGACACCGCCGCAGAAGCGGTGAAGGTCACTAAACGTGTGGCAAGCAAAGCAGCCCCACATCATGATGCTGCCACCTCTATGCCGGACAACTGGTACCACGCAGGCCCTCACGCGCTCGGCTTCTCTACGTCTCACAAACGCACTGGCTGAACCCAAATATTTCAAATTTTGACTCGTCTTTCCAAAACACCGAGCCGCTCCTCACACGTCCGACTTTTGTCCTTTTTTCCCCAGGCAAATCTGGTCTCAGTCGGGCGCGTTCAAAATCTTGACAGGTGCCGTAGGTCCGCGACGCACTCGTTCTTCTCGCTTTGGTGTTCATGTCATGCAACTGCAGAAGCCCATCAAGGGATTATGGAACCTAATCTGTCTCTCCTGCTAATAAACAAAGCGGCGAACACTTCCTTACTCGACTTTTGCAGCTTTTCCCAAACTAGAAAAACAAATATGCAATTTCAGATGGTGTAAATACAGATAAGGCAGGAGCAGGATGAATGCTGATTGTGAACACGGAGGCGCCACCTTAATCATCGCTTTTGTCTCAACATTTTAATGGTAAATCCAAAAGGTCGCGCTCATTTACTGCCATTCTTCTGTATGAAGGTTTTACAGTTTGTTTATTTATTGGCTTATTTATTTATTAAACTCAGATTCCGATAACGGAGCCGGGCTGATGCGAGGATGGCTGGGAATAGATGACGTGGAGACAAAATAAATGCGTTCCGATTAATTACCGTGCGGCAGGATATTAAACCGGGGGGGGAGAAAGAGAAAAAAAAAACCGACATCAGAATAATTAAGGAAAAACAATTAAAATAATAATTAAAAAAAAGAGGGAAAAACTCAACTGTTTTACGCGTTTGCCAGAAAAGGACCGATAACCAAGTGGAAGAATCGCGTTTTTGCCGACGTCCTCGGCAATTGTCGGAGTTGAGATTTGCTGAAGCGATTCGGGGTCCTCGTGAAAAGGACCACGGGCAAAACAAACAGTTTATCCGAACATCTGCTTCGCCGAACGTACCGTGGCGGCTGGCCGCCGAAGGATGGAAGCGTGCGTTCGCAGCGCCTACGTGGCACCTGATGGCGGCCCTGACGGGGTCCGCCTGGCGGTGCTGCCCGGCGCGGCTCCGCTTGAGGGACCCGCACCTTCACGCCTTCCCGGTCTGTCCCAACATATGGTGCAACTAAAGGGCCATTAAGGGCCGAGCTCGTTCATCACACACACATTGGATCAGTAAAGGCATTCGTCACCCCCGCCGGGTGCGGAACAGCTGGCCCGTTCGCGCCCGCATACCCGCTACGCCCCGTGACTCCGGCACTTACGTTCGCGCCGACTTCCCGGAGGGCCTCTTAATAAGACCCTGTCCGCAGCTCCTGAGTGTTAATAACACGCGGCTTGTCCTTCATTTTAACGCTGACCCCCCCGTTCCAGGTGACTTGCACTGTTGATTAGAAAATTTACAGCGATTTACCCCTTTATACAGGGTGAGTATCCTGATCAAGGGCAGTACGGCAGGAGACAGGTCTCATCCCCGGAACGTTCCGGCTGTAAGGCGCGCGTTTTGACTGCTACGCCACCTGCTGGGCCGCCGGGTCGATCGGGTGGCTCCACCCCGTGCGGCGAGGTACGTCAGAACGGCGGCTCGTATTTCCGGGGCTTTTCAGAAACGAATTTGCCTCGATGTTTCACGCTCGCGCCGAAGAGCCAAACACTCCGAACAGTTTTGAAACGGTTTCCTCTCACCCCTCCGCGCGTAAAAACACGCCTACTAATATAACTAGAAACTCTAAATATAAATTCATCGGGAGTATTTTAAGCATAATCCAATTTATTATAATGCTAACTTTTATGGAAACCGGTGACCAATTATGCCGAAAATAATTATTAATAATTACTTGCCTAATTTAGTCAAAATACATTAAATGAAGGTAGTCTGCAAAATGGTAAGATGCTGCGAACTAACTGTGACTGTACCTCCCAAAGCTCCTCTCGCTGAAATATCAATGACGTCCATAAACCGCACCTTATACAGCGCAGCAAAACGTTTGGGGGGGGCGAGTGACCTTCAGTAAACCCTTTAACCGGTTTGAACCGGCGGATCGTTTTTTAATGACACAAATGTCGTAAAGATTTAACGTTATTTTCACGGTGCGACTTCTCCGTCTTGCTCCTCGGATCCATTACGGGGATCTAGTACAGCAGGCGCGTGTCTGTGACCTTGTTTGAATATATTTAAGCTATTTGTGCCCGAAACTGTATCGCCGTAGCGATAAATGAGAGGACGTGCACCCACCCGCCCACCCGTACACACGCACGCAGAGTCACTGTCCCGCACGACTTCCTCCGGGCAGCTGACGCCTCTGCCGTGCTGCTCGCCGGCTGGACCAGGCGGCCACCGGAACGAAACTCTAATGTCCGAATTACACGTGAAACAACCCGCGGAGCCGGCGCTGCTGCGATGATGTCGCTCACAAAGGTGCACGGTGGGTATTTCAGGCCAGCAGCACACACACGGCCCCCCGCGAGCCCTTATTCACTGGCCTCTGCCTAGCGACCCCCCGCTGAGGACGCGTCGCCCCGCCATGCGGTCGAACCCTCCCCACACGTGGACAGACCCAGGGTGGGAACAGCCCTTAACCTTTTTCGGTAAATCCGCACGGGATACGAGATGCGAGCAAACGTCGTACAACATGCGACACGAGGGTAAAACGAGGTTTAGGCGAGACCACGACGTTCAAAATGAGACGTTTATTCAGATCCGGCTCGAATGACGACTGACAGGGTTTCGCTGCCTGCTGGTTCACTTCAAAAGACAGTAAATTCAGTATTTTGCCCTCCTAATAGCCCAAGATCTTTTTAAAAACAGTTTATCCCCTCATGACTAGACTCGGGGGCGGGGGGGGGCTGGTTATGTGATTTACTGGCCATTTCAAAGCATCTAACATGTGACTTTTAATAATCATTTTGAAATGATAAAAAACAGAACGTTTCGGCTAAATGTGTGTCGCACTGCAGAATGAGGCCTTACAAATACAATTTTTATGCTAAATGAATCCTAAAATTGATGAAAACTGTATGGAAGTACATTACTGCACTTTGAATGTTGACATAAGGCAATTTATTTCCACACTTTGCCATTTTTGCTTTTTTTTCTGAAAATGCAGCTACGCATATATTGACATAGTAATAGTGCAATAAACAGTGTCAGGCACCCGGTTGCCGTCGGCTCCGGTCGAGGGCGGTGCGATACGTGTGCAGGACCGCAGCGCGTGTTTGCCCAGAAACCAGCAAAAACAAACTCAACTCCTTGTAAGAAACTGTACGAGGAACTATTTCGGGAAGGAATTCGGCTTCGAGGCCCACCGAGACACTTCCGACTTTGACTTAGCTTTTTGTCGGTGTTCTTTCTATTCTTTCAGCTCCTCCGATCTGTAAACAGTTTAAACGCGGATTAAACCTCCGTGAATAACAAAAATATCAGGTGGTCACCAGAGCCCCGTGAGGCCACTCGCTGTGGTGTGAAAGGAGTTTTTGTCCCCCGATAAATAAGTGTTTGTGCCCCTTGGACCTCCCTCCGGGGTAATATGTCACCATAACCGGAGCGGCGCTTGGAAACTGTACGATGACAAAATATGTAGTTGCTGGTTGTCGGGCTCGTGTTGCCCGGCAATAGCGGAACTCCTGTAAACACACATGCCAGTTTGTCAGGAACTCGAGAGCCTTTCAAAGGCGCTTTGATTGTTTGCGTTTGGGTCTGAATGGACTGTAACCAGTTTAACCGGCGTCTGGACCTGTAAACAGAGATCTGTAGGGCTGCAGAGCGATGCCTACGGAATGTTCCAGAGTCACAGGAAAGGGACAGGAGGTGGCGTAGTGGTCAGAGTTGCCGAGGGCCTGAAACCCCACTCCTACTGTAATACCCTTGATAGAGGTGCGGGGTATTATTGCACGAATGACCTTATGGGGGGAGGGTGGTCTGGTTATGTGACCGACTGGTCATTACAGGGTATCTTATATATGAATTTTTAAAATGTTTTTGGCCTGATAGTATGACAGAGGAGGAAAACTAGGCTTTAATCCATTATCATTTAAAACAAATAGAGAACAAATAAAGTGGAAGCTTTGGGGACACGGGGAGGGGGGGTCATGTTGAAATGGTTACTGACCAGGGAAAGTCCCACAGAAGGGGGTCCAAATGTTGGTTCACCAGCACCTTGAAGAAGCGAGAAGCAAAGGAAAAGCCAAAACGGTAAAGAAGGAACTGAAAGAAAGAAGAAAATGCAAATCAGCGGCGAGCAAAGGAAAGTGCCGGTTTGAAAAGAAAACAAATCCAACACGCAAATAAAAAAAAAAAAAAAAAAAAAGGTTCAATTGTGACACACAAAGGAAAGTGTGCAAGTGGCAAAACAAACAACGGAATGCAAGTTTGAACTTTTGCATAAATGTGTCTGTTCTTGCGTGGATCGTTCTTCAATGTGCTCGTTGTTTTCCGTCGTGTTTTACTGTGTTTCTGTTTGCTTTATCATTTTATTAATTCATTGCTTTCCAGTCCTTCTTGTTCAGTTAAAGATCGACGTTTGCTCTTCACGTGACGCCTGTCGCCCTCCACGATGAATGAGAAAATTTGGCATAATTTTAGAAACATTTTCGCTTTGTGCATTTCGAGCCGCAGGCCTGCAAACCTCTCGAAATGCTCACTTTTTCACGGATTTGCTGAATGCCCTGCCACTCGGGAGAAAGGTTATAGTGTTAATGTGAAGAAAGCTGGAGCAGAGAAAACAGAAGATCCTTCCAATTCTCACCACTCCCCCCCAAAAAAATGAAATATGTGCTTAATCATTTAAATTATTATTATAACTGTGATTTTTCAACCAGTTGGGTTTCGTCTTGCTAGTTAACCAACTGCTTACTACTAAATTGTGGAAAAGGTATGAGATGCCTAACACAGAGATGCAGCTCAGTCACACATTGATCCTGAAGGGACACGGTTAAAATTACCCAGATCCATAAACAGGCAAATCACTGCAAGCGGCTGATGTGGTCTCGAGCAGTTCAGAGCAGGTGAAGAAATGGCTTCAAGGAGCAAGAAGCCAAACGGGGAATGAAGGAGGATCTCCTAGGTGGTGCGTCGGGTTACTGGGAAATCACCTGTCATTCAGCTGCTGCGTGGACTTTGACTGTCCCGCATTACTGGACGGTCCCTCGGAGTCACGTGGACATCTGGGCCTCCCGAATGACTCCGTCCCGAGCCCTTCGCCGACCGCCATCGCTTTATCGCCGGCGGACCGAGGTGATACGTTCGCTGACACGTTCGCTGCGCTGCGGTGCGTCTTCAGCAAGGCGTCGCCCCGCACCTCTGCTCCCACTCCTCTTGGCACCTGAAGTTCGACTTGCAGTTCACACGATCAAGATTGTTCTACACTCGTGGGGCTGCATGTGACTCACAGGAACCGGATATAATGCGCATATGGCTCATATCTCATCCCTGGAGTCTCTCGACGCCACACGGCGTGTGCTGCTCGGTGCTGTGCGGTGCATAGCTCCGCAGTGCAGCTCATAACAATCTCAGTTTCCATCTCCCTCTGCAGCTTCCCAACAGCACAAATGAGAAAAGTCCAAAAGAAAACCATGTATTTATGTCAAATAAGGTTTATAAATTCATATTAGGCCTGCTGGAAGGGCCTAAGGGAGCTGTCAATACACCTAGAGGGTCCTACAACCATCCAAACTCGCTTCTCCAGGACAAAAAGCATTTAGATTCCATCACTTTGTGTGTGTGTGTGTGTGTGTGTGGGTTTCCCATCGACCGCCGAAGCAATCGGAGACTTTAAACAACGGCCCTGTCCATTTCTCCGTCCCTGGAGGACGTGCGTAAGACAGCTGAAGTCAGGTTGCTGAGGCCTCCTGGACGGCTTTAGCTCCCGATTCCACAGTGAGGCATTTGAATCATTTATTGAAAACCTGAGATAAAAGTTGGGTTTGTCACATCATGTTAGGCTCTGCCCAGGTGAGTCTGAGCGAGAGAAGGGAAGGTAGCCCTGTCACACCGCGCCACACATTTCCCAGCAGACATCAGGCTGGGGGTTATGAGAGGTGACCACTTGTTCTGGTGCCTTTCTGCCGGTCCCAGTTGTCATCCACAGCTCCGCACCAGCATGAGGAGGTCTCTTCTGAAACCGCGCGAAATGAGTACAAACAGGTCGGCCCGAAACGCGGAAAACAAAAGGAAAACAAGTTTTAATGAAGAAAAATAACGCTGCTTTCCATTGAGGTTCCTATTCTTGCGGGGGATCGGATCGCAGCGGTGGGCTCCATGGGCGCTCCTCCCGCGGACACGACAGCTGCGAAAGCAGTATGGACCCAGTCGGCGGCTCCGGCAAGGAGGAGCACACTCCGTCGTTTCTTTTATTGTAACCAGGTTGTATCTAAAGATGCAGCAACAAAAAATAAAGATGCGTCAGCCTGAAGTCATACTGTTAAGAGATCTTTAACACTTTGATGCAAGATGTGTTAGAAATGATCCCCCCTCAAAGTGAAATATTTTCCATCCATATATTTGCATTCACTCCTTTCCTTTTGCATATGTTTTGGCGGACGTGTTGCAGAGGCTGTCGTGAATTTTTTTTCTTGTTTTTCTGTGTATGTCTGTCTGGTGTCTTTAACGGCGGCTGAAAAGCGGGAGCGTCACGACTGCCCCCCCCTCCCCCCCCCCCGTCCTTCATCCCGCAACAATAAGGCGCCGCAAATCCAAAACGGGTCGACGTCTCGAAGAAGATCGCGCCTGCGTCCCTCGATCGAGATCCGATCCAGCCCTCGCCGCCGGGTCTCCGTCCCACCGGCCGTGGACCGTTCGTGCTGACGTTCTTACCAGCCACCGGTGAAGCACCTTCACGGGCTGTGGATGATGTAACCGCTTGGAGGCCTGGCCAGGAGAGCAAGAACAACACACATATTAGAGCTCCTGTTGGGAGTCCCATTAATAGCCTTGTCAGCAAGCGGACCCCCCTTTGTGCGGTGCCTCGATTTTCCCCGTACAGCCCAGCTACCTCTTTCCATTATCCGGGCACGTATGATTAATTCCATCTGCGTTTTTCAGAGGTTCGCAATAAGATTAAGAACTCAGCATAAAACTGCTCAGCCCTTTTGGAAGTGCAGCTTATTCCAATAGTTCTGAAGCTGCTCTCGCTCTACTGGAATGTGCCGGAAAGAAAATTTGGCACCTAAGAACGACTTCCGTTCAGTTTCAGTTGATTATGGATGTGTGTGAACAGCACTTTAGTTCAGACAGACAGACAGACAGAGAGATGGACAGACTGATAGACAGACAGACATAGATAGACAGATAGATAGATAGATAGATAGACAGACAGACAGACAGATAGATACAGATAGACAGAGAGATGGACAGACAGACAGATAGATAGATAGATAGATAGACAGACAGACAGAGAGATAGATAGATAGATACAGATAGACAGAGAGATGGACAGACAGACAGAGAGATAGATAGATAGATAGATAGATAGACAGACAGACAGACAGATAGATACAGATAGACAGAGAGATGGACAGACTGACAGACAGATAGATAGATAGATAGATAGATAGACAGACAGACAGAGAGATAGATAGATAGATACAGATAGACAGAGAGATGGACAGAATGACAGACAGACAGACAGACAGATAGATAGATAGATAGATAGATAGATAGATAGATAGATACAGATAGACAGACAGACAGACAGACAGATAGATCCTATACATTTTGCAAAACAAAAAAATAGTACAACAGTTCAGTAAATCTTTGCAGGCAGCTGTGATTTGTGAGCTGTCTGAACGCCCCTGTTAACAGACGAGATGAAAGAGCGTCTCTCTTCGCGGGGGGTTCCCTGTTCTCCGCCTGCAGTGGGAAACCTTCAGAGGCAGGTGTGTGAGCGTCTCCACCGCCTGGTGACACTTCAGAGACGTGGATCCAGTCGGTGAGTCTCTGCCTCTCATCCGGGTGTCACAGCAAACTGTGTGTGTGTGTGTGTGTGATTGACACAGTTGGCCATTTAAGCGGAGAAGAAGAGCAGGGAGAGTCCCCCAGGTGTGTTAGACACGGAGTCGGTGTGGGTGCCGCTCCTCTCCGCAGCACACGGCTCTTTCGTGTCAAATTGCTTCCATTCCCGTCCCGGTCGGACCTCATATATTCACCCTCACGCCTCCGTCCGCCTCGTCTCTCCGCCGCCGCGTCACACTAATTGATTTATTTTCTTTAAGCGGAGGATAGGAATGTAAAGGCCGATTAAATTTTAATTTATTTCTTTCGGCAAACGTTGCGGAGATGCTCGGGGGCGAGCGTGGCCGGCTGGTTTTGATTAAATGCAGCCGGAAGGTGTGTGTGAGTCCAGGTTGCTGGTGGGGGGGCCAGCTAATGGAAATTCCTTCACAAACGTCGCCGGTCTACCTGACTGCAATCCTTTAAACTTTAATTTGCTCTACATTTAGCCGGGTCATAAATAGCGCATTAGGTGGCAGCCGCCTGGGTTAGCGTGTTCCCCGTGGTGGTGCTTTTGTTTTAATGAAGCCATTTGTAGCTTCGGAGCAAAAAAAAAAATTAAGAAGAGTTTCATATTTGATGGCGTAGATCCGTCAGGCCTATTCCCACATTGTGTTTTATACATGGGGGGAATAAAACGGCGACAGTAATGCCCGTCTGCTGAGAGCGCGCAGATTGAAGTTTGGGAAAATGTAATTTTGGGAGTGAAGCACTGGGCCGGAATGCACTCGCCAACTCATCCATCACGCCCCTCTCTATTAAAAGCTGCACAAACCCCGTCGTCTGTCGCCCACACTGTGCCTCGCCACCCTCCGCCGGCCCGAACTCCTCCCCTTTCTCTGTACGAGACCCCCCCACCTGGGGGGAGGGGGGGGGGGTCGCGGCAGGTGTGAGGCCTCCAGCAGACTCTTGGCCCAGAAGGACAAACTGAAACGCGCTCGCTGGTCCCGGAGTCGTAAACTCCCGAAATATCATCGGGTCCACGGGGCAGGAGAACCTCACCACAGATCAGTCACGCCAGGCAAGTATAGCGGTGATGTACCGACACCATGACGGACATAATTTTTTGTGCATTTTAAATAATTCCTAGCAAACTGGGGTTTATTTACCTCACCGTGGGCAGCAGGTGGTGCAGCGGTTAGAGGTGTCGTTTGAGGTCGAATCCCATGCCCAAGGCCCCGCTTTCCCTAGACTGAAGATGCACGAGAAGGAATGAACCCCCCCGAACGGAGTGCAGCTGGTGTGCGTTTCTTCGCAACGTGTCCACACGGCTCATCTGTGGCCTCTTCCCCTGTCTGCTCCTGTACAAACAAACCGGACATCCATTTTTTAAACCCCCAGCGGCTGCCTACACAGCGACGGCAATGCGGAGCGACAGGAGGGACACGTGACGCCCACCGAAGTTGTGGGCCGCAGGGATGCACCCGAGGAGCACTTTCAGGACTTTACACCCCCCCTCCCCTGAGGAAAAACAGAGTAAAAAGTGAAATAGCAATTTCATACAATGACCTTACATGCACAGCATGATGTTCAAAAGATATTTCTGTGAGGTCAGGAATAATTCACAGGGAAGACGTTTTCTCACAGCGCCCGTATGAGAAGAGGTGAGCGGCAGGGTGGGGTGCGGTGGGGTCCCTGTCCTCCTTTAATGCCGTCTTACTACAGTGGAAATTGTCTTGGTTTGTGGCGGCAGCTTCGCGTTAGCATTTCTGCTAAACAGCTCCTGTGGCGAGGTGAGAGGAGGCAGCAAGGGGTCCCGCGCCCGCAGCCCTCCGTCCGTCAGCTTTTACCAGGGTAGTTAAACCTGGCAAAAAAGGGTTTTTTACCCTGACCGAGGGTAACGGCGCACGCTTATTCGAAGCGCTCGATTTCGCACTGGGGGTGGCACAGCTTCACAGGCAAGGTTCTGGGTTTCAATCCCTTCCCCACAAGCAGGTTCACAGTCAAAGCTGCTGGGACGGCGAGTTTCGGCGAAATCGATAAGCGGGTAAGAATCGCGGCACGCGATGCAACCGATGCCCCCCGCAGATCCCCTCCGAGCAGCAACCGGCCCGTCGGCGCTACTTTTCAATCCGGAATCTGCGTTTGCTCTACTGTCAGGTCGGCGTTTCCGGGGAGACGTTTGCGCCCCCGTCCGGGTCGACACGGGTTGCGTGTGAAGACCGGGCGGCGGGGGCACCGGTGCGCGCTAGCTGGGCTCTCACCAGGTGGCGTGAATGTGGCGCGGCCCCAATAAATAAATGTCCAATTTTAAACTTCATAACAGGAAGGAGAGGAGATCAAAGGCTGGTGTGTTTGAACTCGGCACCAATTATAATAAAAATACAGTTCAGACTCAAATATTTATTGGAACGACTCCCCGACTCTATATCGGTTTCATACTCGAGCCGTGGCAAGAGCGGCGTTTTGATCAGGCTGACAGTTTCCTATACATGCCAGCGGTCTCTGCGGCTACATGTGCAGCTAATTAGGACCAAACGTGTTTAAGGATCATCCAGATGCGTCCGACACGGCACACAGCACGGCTCGCGTCCCGTCCCCCTCCTGCGAGACGCGCAAAAGACCGCAGATGCTTCTCGGGAGACCAGATAAAGTCAGACGAGCGAGCGGCGGGTCGCGTGTCCGCGGCGCCGTCGCTCGGATGGAGGCTCCCGCGGGCAACGCTTTGCGGCGTGCGGCGGAGAGGAGCTTTCACCGAGGAACGCGCCTCGAAGGCCGAGGAGCTCCGCCGCGGCAAAGGTGACCGGACGGCAAGCAAAGCCGCGGTGCGCGGAGCCCGCTTCGCGGCCCGCCTGTCGGAACCTCGGAGAAACCGACACCGAAACCCCTTGCGGGGGGGGGGGGGGGGCCCGCAAAACCCTG
>UFQX01000125.1:1262061-1279003 GCA_900497675.1 Arapaima gigas | reverse complement strand
GATTTTCTTTTTAATTCACCCCCTTTCATCGGTTTTTTTTTTTTTTTTTTATGTTTCCACCTGTTTTTTTTTTTACTGTCACAGTAAGCCTCGGTTATGGAAACACGAGAGCCGGTTGCGCTCCAGTTCAGTTTATTGGGATTCGAGGACCGAACCACACAGTTGCCTCGATTTCGTTCTGCGTTTATTCCTCGCACTCGCGCTTGTTTTCGTACGTTTGTCTTAAGTGGAAAATTACCGTCATTTCCAAAGCGGGCGGCAGTTTTGTTTGTCCGCGCGGCTGCGCAGGTGAGGCTGCGAAAACCTGTCATTATCGGGTACCCTCAGCGCGACTACAGCAGGAGCGGCATTTGAAACCATGTCCGCTTCACTGCTCCGTTATATTTGTTTTTATTCAGCTCCTATTTCCTCTGAAACAGTTCTCTGTGTTACACTTACACTGATTTAGCCACTTGTAAACCTGGGTATTTTAAAAGAGTGGGATTTGAACCTATGTCCACTGTTGGGAAGGTGCTGACTCCTTACCTCACTGCTCTGTATTCGTGCATTTATTTAGCTGATGTTTCTTTCCAGAGGAACTTGCAGTGTTAAGCTACGCACACTCACCCGCCCTTTTACACAGCTGGGTAATTTTTACTGCAGCGCTGCAGGTAAATACCCTGATCTGGGGTGCTATAGCAAGAATAGGATTTGAACCCACGTCCTTCGTATCCGGCACAGCAGAAGTTTGGAACAAACGTTCAAACAGGATCGACAAGGAGACGGGGCCTGTAAGAGTTCAACAGATGACGCATCGTGTTGGGAAATCATAGCCGCTTGAAACCTGAACCCGCACCACACACTTTACCGCATAAATACTGCGTTTGCGCCCAACCCGGAATTAACGCCCAGTTTTCGCTTAAAAAACCCCGACTTGTTTGCACCAAACAGTGATGTATTTCATAACGTATTTATATAAACCCGGGCAGCGCAGAAGGCCGCAGCGAGAGGAAAAGACTTGCCGCCGAACGGGGCTGGACTGGCGTGAGGCTGCAGAGCCGGAAAGCGGCGGCGTAGACGTGTAAAAAAAACACGTTTTACCAACGCTGTCAGTGCTGGCTGTCGTCGCTGGAGAGCTGCCCGATCTGACCACTTCCAGTATTTCTTATTTTCCTGAAGCCGCTCGCCGGAGGTCTGGCCTGCCTGAACTCTGACCCCGAGGACTTCTGCCTTTTGCGGTGGGAGGGAGGGGTTTCAGCGCAGTCCATCCCCCCAACTTCTCCCATCTTCTCACAGTTTCACCCATTGCTTTTATCTGCTTGGACCCAGACGATTCAGGGCACCTACATTATACACGCTTTGCCGCCACCCATTATTTATGAACATGTAACACAGCTGCATGGCGAAAAATGCTTTTAGCTGGCGACTCCAGCGCCCAACAATGGGGGGCACCTCTTGCTGGCGGAGGACCACTGTCAGGTCTGCGCATCCCGAACGGGAGGGCTGGATGTCGGCGGGGCACGGGGGGCCCTGCACATTCTGGTGTCAAGTGTCGCCAGTGTCTGACAGCAAAAGCACGGCCTGCCTTCGCCTTACAGTGGCGATTCGCTCGGCCTCGACAAGAAGAACGGTAAGAAATCAGACGTAACTATCGTTCGTTTCTACGGTAAACATTTTTGTCCGTTTCACGCCGAAACATCACCAAATCCCCTTCAAACGGACATTGACCTCAGCGGTTAACATGGGCTATCATAACAAGCCTGGCTTTCACAGCTGTAGCCGACCGTACCCTCAACAAAACCTGGGCTCACAAGACTCGATACTGAAGCATCGATTGAACTTTAATGCAAAACACAGCAAAGCTAGTAACCAAGGGGGGATGGAGGTAAACTATACGGAGTTTATAAACGAAAAAGGCAAAACGGCGGCTCTGACCTCACACCGCTCTGGTGTCAGGATGCACAAAAGCCACATTCTGTCTTTAGAAAGATGAAGGTGCGCGCAGGTATACGCAGCACAAGGCGACAGCTGCACAATGTTTCGGGTGTTAAACAAAATTCCTCGTACAGCCAGGTGTGGAACGTGACACGCGGAGCGGGCCCTCCTTCGCGCCGGACCCCGGGGGCTGCGCTGCCACGGGGGGGGTGGGCGTGGGCCCGCCCTTCGAAGAGGTATGCGCACGGAGGGGCCGGCCGGCTGGAGAGCACAGAACCAAAGACACAAGGGTAAATATTTGCATCTCTGCAGTTCACTTGCACCCCCGAGGTCAGGCGTCTGGATCCTGCCATTGTTTATAAACCTCTGTTGTTACAGTTGGACTTTTGGCAGGGAGTCTCGGCCCAGAGGGGAATGGCATCTAACTCAGACCTGACAGTAGAGCAAAGAGTCATGGTGGAGAAAAAGGTGAGATGATTCAGAGGTACAGTGAGAAGCATGAGTTAGTTTCCTGGAAACCATTTCTTTTTTTTCTGTGTTTTGCTGACTGGTTTGATGGGGAAACGGACCTCCGTGTGGCTGCTGCAACGCCCTGAGATGTAGGACGCTTATAGGTTGCTTTGCTTTCACTCTTTTGTCCTCGAGACTCCTGAGACCCCTGGGCACCCCCCCCCGTCAACACAGGTGACAGCTACACCTGGAAGCAGCTTTCTAACAGGCACCAGGTGCAGCCACTCAGCGTAATGAACACCGTGAAGGTGTCAGACCGCGGGGGGTGAGAGAGGTGTGTCTTCCGGGGCTTCTGCTGATAAATAGTCGGTGTGGCGGGAATATAGTTGAGCGTTGCTGTTGTGTTCTTGACTTCCAATTTTGTTGAGCTGTTTGTTGTGTTGTTGAACCATGGGGGGGGGGCAATGCTGCTCCCCACCTGGGCACCTCATAAACCCAGCGTGCAAGAACTACCCATGTAGTTCAGTGGATCGGTACCTTCTGGTTGCCATTTGTGTTCGCTACAGGTGTGTTGGGTGGAGCTCCGTTTCCCAGAATGCCGTTGGCTGACTTTTTTGACTGTAAGGAAATGAGCTGCACTTGTCGTGTCTTTTTGTGAGCGAGCGCAGCCGTGCCGAAGCCCCTCGATCCTGGGCGGTGAGGACCTCGGCCGTTTGGCATCCGGGGTTGAGCCTTTGGCACCCCCCCCCACCACCACCACCACCCCCGTGGTGCCGCAGAGCCATCTTTACACTCGGGCCCTCATTTTCCCCTAGTCTTCCGAACCGTCGGCTGTTAAAATGGTGCAATTTATGAAAAACAATCAAAGAAAAAGAGGCCGCAAGGGGGTCTGCGGAACACCTGGGTCTGTGGAGCCCGATAATTTTATCTGCTTTCGTTTGCGACCCAAAAACTCCCTTTGTTGCCTTCTGTTAAATTCCCGCAAACATCGTATGTTTACAGCCCCCGCCCCTTCTCCCGTGCGCTGCTGCTCGGCTCTCTGGATGAGCAGCGACTCTCCGGACGGCTAAGCGTCGCCTTCCCACAGTGCTTTGTGCGTCCTGGAATAAGTCACGCGGCTGCGAGACGAGAGGACGGTTAGATAACCGGCAGCTAATAAACAAATAAGAGGCGTTTGCTTTTGCGGCTTGCTGGACGCGGCAAACGCGGCGGCTGCTCTCCGGCGTCTCGCCGGTCGGTCGGACACCGCATCGATCCGGTGTCAGCCAGAAGAGAGCGCTACCGCGGCCCTACTCACGTTCCGGTTCTGCCATGTCGACTTTCGCTTCGCTGCGTGTCCGGGGAGTCCTGCTCTGCAAACAAACCCACAGAAAATGGGCCAATATTTATAGGGAAATGGACTGAATGGCTCTGCTGGCACGCGTGTGTGTGTGGACATTTCACTCTCGCTTCTCACTTATTTAATGCACCACCAATGGAAGTGACCTGAAACACACCTGGCGGTCAGCAGGTGGCGCACTGGTTAGAGCAGCTCACTTTAGTTGAAGGACCCAGCTTTGAATCCCACCTCCTGCTTCAGTACCCAGTTGTTGACCCTGAAGTGGTGCAGTAAAAATGAGTCTGGTGTGCAAAGTGGTGTAAGTAGTTAGACATCTTAAGCTGCTTCGGAGAAAAGTTTCGCGCAAAAGGAGGAGAGAACGGATGAGAATATACTGGCAAACAGAGGACTCGACCTCTTTTAAATGTGCGATAAATGGACAGCAGGTGGCACAGTGGTTAGAAGCGTAGTCCGGCATTTTGAACGTGCTCGGTTCAAATCCCATCGCGTCCCCCCGTAACTCCCTTGCGCTACCAACTCTGACGGAGTAAAAAATAGCGTATAAATGGTTAAATCGCTGTGGGTAGATTATGGCAGAAACCCGCTGCTGCACCACGCAGAACAAAAGTTTTTTTTTTCCATTAGATTTAAATTGGCTGCTGATGAAATACATGCTGGAAAGTTTTAGTTTTAGGTCTGAAGAAGGAGCGGGGGGGAGGGGGGTGGAGAGACAGGGAGCTGACCTGCTGAAAGGCAGCCTGTAGATGGCGCTGCTCTCTGCGGTTCTCTCCCCTCCTGCAGCTGCTCCACAATGAGCCCATTGTTCTCTGACCCCCCCCCCCCCACATCCCACCCTCCTGCCTGTCGCCCCTCCACCTCCTGCCCCCAGTCTATTTATTGTTAATTTTCCTCTGTGTAACTCCTGTCTCTGAGTGGCAAAATGCCCTCCCGATATGAAGGGACTGCTGGAGGGTGGCAGGGGGGTCCCTGGGAGGCAGGTGGGGTGATGTCGGGGGGGGGGGTCACATCACAAATTATTCCCATGATGTTGCCAGAATTTGTGGGACCAAGAAAAGAAACGGCCGAACCTGGGGCTGCTGCCAAACACCGCGGTGTTTGACTGAGCGGCCAACTTTGGAGCTGCTAGGAGCTGTGGGTGTGAACCCCGGACCCCTGTTTCACCCACCAGTCAAACGTGGACACAGCAGTTTGGACCGACGAGAGGGTTCTGAGGACGGCACAGCAGGGAGTGGTGGTGCCTCACAGGTCCTGGGCTGCGGGGTCAGACGTGGGTTCAAACACAGCTCAGTCACCGTGGAGTTTCCTCCAGGTGCTCTGTTTCCCCCCCACAGTCCAAGGACGTGTTTCTGGGGAATCGACGGCTCTAAATTGCGCGTGCAACGGACCGGGGTCTCAACGGAAAAGCAGCCGTTGATAATGGACTTCGGGGATGTGTTTGGGCTCCTGCGAAACGCCGTAACTCCTCTCGGCGGAAAATTCGCTCTGTCCCGCAAGTCTGGAAGCGGCACGCGTCTCCGTCGCCGTGGCTCTGCGAAACAAAAGCCGCATTCGGCAGCTTAAATATCAACCGATTCATTCCCTTAAATCGCATCACATTTTGAAATCCCTCAAACTTCTTCATGCAGACAACATATTAATAGAGTTTATCTTGTGGCCTGCAAAGACGTGCCTGCCGTTTAATGGAATTGTGCAGGAGGAAAAAACGACACGGCTCTGTAATGTGAGATTTAAGTGTTATTAAACATGCTGTAATGAAATCCCTTTTGTCATCTTTGAGTGCGTTATTGCAATAATCAAACTGGCTTTGGGCAGCTGCTCGACGCAAACTAATCGTATTCCGCCCGACTGCGCTCCGAGCCACAGTCGCGCCTTACCTGTTAGGCCAAAATAAAAACCAATTATATTATTATTTTTGCTTTCCTTCTTCAAGCAGATGACAAATGTGGTATCTTTTTGGCTTTAAACCTCGAGCAACAGGTCCTGCAGCCCTCGCCGCTCAACGCGAGCGTTTGTTCGCATTCAGTATTCTCACATTTTACGCACCGTTTTTCCCGCGCTCGGCACGGACAGAAGGGCGCCGACAGCAGACGCCGCGATTCGGACACACAGAGGCGAAGCACAGCTTGTGCGTTGCTGGTTCGCATCCCTCGGTTATCTGCCTATGTGAGTTATATCCAGAAAGATCGAACCGCACGTGGTGTTGCCGTACGACAAAGTGTCGAAGGGGTGGAACCCTGGCGTTCGGAAGGCCGAGGCCGGTGGTCAGCGTGACCGAGCAGACGGTCTGGAACGCGAGATGCCGGCTGGTCCAAAGAGGGGCAGACTTGGGCGTCCGGGGCGTGCTCTCAAAAATCCGGGCCGACCTCAAGTTTAGGATGGAGATGGACGTCACGCAGTGGAGCTACACAGAGGCCAAGGAGAGGTGGAAAGGCCTCTCTTGGCTGGAGCCTCAAAAGGTTTTGTGGCATCTTCTCCATCCTGGTTAAGTAACACACGTCTGTTTTCGCATACAAAGGCCTGCGACCCCTATTTTTGGGTTAGTGTATGTGCCCCCTTTTTTGTGGGTTCATGTTTTATGTTAGGTGTGGGGTTTTATGTATTTATCCACTTTTATATATCTAGTTGTATATGTTGAGTATTTATGTAATTATACATATTGTGTATGTGCTGTTTGTTTGCCATATATATTTTGGCTGTTTTGTTTATATATTTATTTATTCATTCATTCATTTATTCATTTATCTATGTATATTTAGATTTTAGTTTATAGTGTATAGTATAGTATAGTGTAGTTTAGTGTCTCACTGAGGTGGGTGTTTATATAATGTATTGTTTTTGTTTATATATATTGATCACATTCATCATATTTATTTATGTATATGTTTATTTATATTTATTATTTGGTTGATTGTTTGTCTTTTGTTTGTATTTGGAGTGTTTGTCTTTAATAACTTTAATTTAAAAGGGGAAGACGTTCAACACCCAAGAAGGTGCGCTGCTGAGTTGGGCAGCACCCTGGAACAGGCCAGGGGAGCCCCCATCTTCTGCGGTGGAGTCTGCCGGTAAGTTTCCTTTAACCTTTTAGGTAGAGCCTCGGAGTTTGTTTTTAACTGTTTTAGATTTTTGTGAATATTTGTTGGTTTTGTGGAATGGAGAGATTATAGCTGTCGAGTGGGACAGTGTGGTGATGCTTGACATTGTCAGTACAGGTCCATTCTGATCCGGGGGAACGAAGAAAAAAAAAGAGTCGTATATATCCAAACAGCAAATACACAGGCGAACACAGCAGATGGTGTCAGGAAATGAGGAGAGAAATGGCCGTGAAAGAGGTGGGACTCAGCAGCTCTGAGGGACACCAGGAGCTCAGTCCGCCATGTCAGGGACAAACCTGAGAACCGACAGGCTTTTCATTTTGGACCTTGTGAGGCAGACAGTGGCGAGAAACAGCCCTCGAGCCGGGATGTGTTAACTTCCTTCTCCCCAGAAGTTCTATCCATAATAAAAAAAAAAATGACCGCATCAAAGGCATTAGCTTCAATGCAAGCAGCCCTAACTGGAAAGGCGCCCCCTGCTGGAAAGGGACTGCGGAGGGCTCCGGATACTGCGGTTTGGAATTTAACTTCTCGCACGCTCACAACAACGTCCGCTTTAGTAACAAATCCGAGTATGTTTCTGTGCGGCGAAGTCACCTTTGACCGTAAATCAGAGCGTGTGTTTACGTGGACGGCGGGTCGCGGGGGACGGTTTACACGCGAGGCGGCCGAGCGCAGCGGATGTTGCCGCACGGGTCCAGGCGAGGGCGGCTAAATAGTTTACATCCCGCTCTTTCGAACGATGCCCCGGGGGGCAGCGGGGGGCCACGGTGAGCACCAGCAGGTAGCCCCGCGATTGGCCACAGTCCGGGATGAAAGGCGGCACCGCGTCCTCCGTTTACATCCGCCAGGTAAACTTTGGAGACGCGCCGCACGCTGCGACCACCCGGGGTTTACACAGCGTAAACGGAGCGCTTCCCGCTCGCCCGGCCTCGTGTAAACCGGACGTGACAGGTGGGTACTTTTGCCCCTCTGAACGCCAACACGGCTTTGCTTATTTCGCATTATCTCCCTATAAACGCCTGGGGTGTGTAAACAGTTTTTCACTCTCATCGCTGGAGTTGAAAAGCGCTGTTTACACTGAGTGTTAAAGTTGAGTGCGGCCGGCAAGAGAGAGCAAAGCTGGAAGACCGTCAGGAGGCCACGGCGGACTGCATGGGCCCTGACGATAAAATCTTTGTGTACGAAGGTCCTTTACCGTAGTATAAACTGTATTAAGGATATCCTCGCCGTAAGGGTCGTGGAGTCGAGGGTGCGAAGGAGGCCTTGATGGCTTCCAGGCCGGGGAACAGAAGCCGTAAGTTTGCAAGCGGAGCCGCCGGGGGCGCCGCTCTCCGACGAGGGGGACACGCGTCCTCTGCTGGACACGGAGATCGGTCAAAACGGGCAAACCGGACTCGTGCGACGGCAGGACACCGAGTCCCGGTGTAGGAAAAACTGAACCGAGGTCCTTCTTAACTTTGCATTTATTTATTTATCTGGTATCAGGAGGCCGGGATTCGAACGTTTAAGCGCAGTCAGCTGCTCTAACCGACATCCCGTTTATCTGGCATTTTTTCCTCCGAAGCGACTTGCGCTTATTTTCCCGGTTTATTCAGCTGGGTAACTTCCCCTTCCTCAGTACGGTGTAGATTCCTCCATCGGGGAAATGGGATTTGAACCTAACCCGCAAGGCAGCGACGCCGACCACGACGCCGTCTGAGCGGATGAGGAAGAGGAGGAGAAGCACCTCCAGGTGGGAGAGCAAAGGAACAGGCTGTCAGGTACAGGTGTGCAAGAGGTCCGTCGTCCAGCCTGGACCGCGTCTTGCTTTCCGTGGGATTGTTCCGTCGCGTTCTTGTCGAAAACGAATCCCGCTGAGCTGCTTACAGTCATTTATACAGCTCGGTCGATTCTACCGCATCGGGTACCTCGATCAAGGGTGGGGCAGCAGTAAGAGCGGATCCCCTCTCCTATGACTGAGGCGGCAGCTCTAACCACTGCGCCCCCTGCTGCCTGTCACCGAGACGACTCGTCTCACCCCGGGAGCCGTGGGTCGCAGTTCTCCCTGTTCATTTTATTATTGTTTAAATAATTTTTTTAAAAATCCGGCTGGTGTTTTTCTCATTTATTCCTCGATACGGCAGCTTCATTTTTTACTGCATTAAATCAGGCTTAGTGCCTGGATCGAAGGGGTTACAGAAGGAGCTGGGATTCACGTGTGGGACCGAGGATGGAGCCAAACCCCACCTGCTGCCCCTTTACTGCTGACGGATTGGATGTCTGATACGGCGGATCTACGTGTGAGTCTCAAGTAGCTCTTCCTCTCCTCCTCCTCCTCCTTCGGCGTCTGCGGAAGGGCGAGACGCAAAGTCCGTTTCCTCCGCGCAGCTCCAGGCCTTGACTTCAGCAGAGGCGATACTTGTCGCAGCTGTGATCTCGTGACCCTTGGTGCCGTTCTCACCGTTCGCCAGGGTTCATCTGAGCCGCCGTCCGTGAAGCTAACTGCTCCCTGTGGGCATCGTGAGTCCATAAAAAAATACAGAATTTGTCCCTTCTTTCTAAAACATTTTTGTGGGTGTCCAGGAGGAAACGTGGACAAAAGGCCACGAAACAGAGTAACGCATCCGCAGAGCACAACACGATATGCTTCGCAACCCGAAGGTTCACGTTACTCCTTTTCGTTGTCGGTGTTTGAACCAATACCCTTCCGACTGCTGACCACTACACTGTCTGCTGACCAGTCCTCTGCACGCAGACGTTTCCCATCATTCCCCCTCCATGCTGAGTCAGCAGCTGACACACAGTCTGAACTGTCAGGTCCCCCCCCCCTCCGCTGGCATGGAGGAATATTAAACTTTGACACGAAATTCCCAAAAAAAGCGTCCGTGTTTGTCAAAAGCGGACTGTGACAGGCTTTCGTCTCCGGACGCGAGGGACACAGAGGCACCGCTGGCAGACAGGGCCAGAAGTGACACTTTAACTATAAGGAAAACTTTTCACGGCAAAAGAATCTCTCATGTATTTCATATTATTGTATGAGCTGAAGGAATAAATGTAAATGTAAACAAAAGAGCAGGAGCTCCCCCCCCCACACAGCCCAGGTCAGCATTTCTCTCTGTTTTGCTATGAAGCGTCTTAAGTTTTTATATGCATATTATATTTTGCGTTTCGCCTGGGCCGTCCATCACGCCGTCACCGCGACGAACAAAAACAAAACCCCTTAAAGGCGAGCGGCTCTTCGATTCCCCTGAAGAGTGTCTGTGTTTCACCTTTATTTACGAGAGCAGTTCCAGGAAACCGCCGTGTCTGTGTTACTCTGAAACTCAACCTTAAAACAAACAAACAAACCCCTTTGTTTCGCCTTTTTTTTTATCGGAAGCCGGCCGTGTCGATCGCGCGGCGAAACCGCCGCTGCGCACGAGGGATTTGAGGAACGAGAAGTTTGGTCCGACGCGGATGTGAAACACCGCGACTCAAGATGGCGTCCGGCTGCCGAGAGCTGCGTATTTAGGCCTGAACGTGCCGTAGCCCCTCAGAAAACCCGAGGACGCCGATGGTTACCGACGTGACGCGGCGTCAGACAGCGTGAAGATTCTGCGCTGTGTTTAGAACGTGAAGAGGAAATACGGCAAAATGTCGACTCGACGTTCTCAAGGTGTGTGGAATGGAGGCCCCGTGGGAGTTCTGGGTGCCGAGGAAGAGGAGGAGACACCTGTAGTGTCCATGTTCACCCATCCAATATTACCACCCGCTTGTCTGGCTTAGGGGACGTCATCTAATATTGGTCTAATCCCAATAAAAGATACTGAAGAATAAAAGCCCGGATCGCCCCGTGGCAGCGGCGGTCAAGCCACCTGCTGGGCACGCCTTAGGATCCCCTCCACTCCTGCTAAAATTTACCACCTCCCAGCTTGATCATAGCCAAAAGGCCGAGAAGCGATCCGGCTTAGGGTGGAGGAGGTACAGAATCCATCCCTGAGGTAAAGGGTGTGCAGAAGGTCCAGATGATTTGAGAGCACGTGCCAGTTGACCTGAAACACACGTTTGGACTGTGGGCGGAGACCCCGATTGAACCAGATTCGAACCCCCCCCCCCCCACCGCAGCAGGCTGTTAACCCATCAACGCGGGATGGTGGCCAAACGGCCGGCTTGCGTCGGGCGACCTCTCCGCCCCTCTCGTGGGTTTAACGGAAGGTTCCCTCTTAAAAAAAACGCCAAAGTGACCAAAATGTCGGCCTGTGGCGGCCACCCGGCTCTGGACCGATCCTCGATTTGCAATTCTCATGCAAATTCTCACGCCTCACATTCCCGGCCCCCTAATAGCTTCTTACAAATGATGTGCCATTACAGCGAGGTTTATTTAAACAAATTTAATATGTCTTTAATCAAACAGGAGAACGTTTTCAAAGGTCACACTTCAAATCAGCCTCTCCGGATATACAGAATTAGCCTAAGGGGGTGGGGGAGCCGTTCTGTGGACAAGTCATTTTTTAAACAAGTCTTTATTTACATTTTTATACGGTTATTAAATTGTATTCATCGCAGGACCACACCCCCTACCTGCACCACCCCCCCCCACCCGTCCGCACACACACACACACATTTACACTCCGAGGGATGAAGTCTAGAAGGTGTGTGTAAGACGCTCCCCTTATTTTATTCATTTTTTTATCAAGGCTGAGTGGCAGGGTCAAAGGTCGGGCTGTCAGCTGCGTACGACCTGAGCCAGAGGTCGTTTCGGAGTAGGTAGGCGGGACGACCCGATGGGCAGTGTCGGGGGTCAACAGACGGGGAGCGTCCTGGGCCGATCGTGAGTTTGCCGCTTGCGCCGTGACCCCCCGTTTACATATTCAAAGGAAATGTCCATATTTTGCTCAGAAATGAAATATTTGCACTGTGGTCTACAAGCCCTTTACACTTAAGTCAGATTGTGATAATGGAGATAAACTATATAAGCCGGGCGTCTTTGTTAGCGCCGTGTACCGCCGACAGGTGAACGACTTAACGTTCCCCTTATTGTCCGGCGGCTCCTTAAGACGCGATTACCTGCACGTGACGCGCGCCGTAAAAATTAGCGCTCCGAGAAATAATGCCCTCGATAAATTATTAACTAGCCCACAATATTCTTCGATACACCTTCAGGCGTCGGCTTTTTCATTCCGGAAGACCCTTTTCGGCGTTTCCTCATCCCCCGGTTGGCCGTCAAAACATGTTTGGGAATCTCGAAGTGCCCCTCGGTGATCATTTCTGAATTCGACTTTATCGATATCCAGTTGTTATTAATATTAATTCAGACGGGGGTGGGGTGGGGGGGGGCTGCAGCTTGGACCCTAGGTCGGCGTTAACCCTTTAAGGCCCGGCAGCTTTTTTCCGGGGTGGCGTCGGTGCGCGGTGAGGCCCCTGCTTTAGACGCTGCTAACTAAATAAAAGCCAGCAGGGACTGATAGTATGAAAAATGGATTTTCATTACGCTTTCATTGATTCTAGTAAATAAGGGCCCGGGGCCTGCATTGCTAAGGCAGCAAAACAGTAATAATTTAATCTAAGGTGACACTAACCGAAATGTGTGTGGACGAAAATCATCCCTGAATATTAAACAAGGGCCCCGAGACAGGGAAAAAAGTGTTCGCGGGCGCATCTAAATGTATGCAGATTGCTGTCTAACCTATTTAAAAACAGAAATTAAAGATTCTTGTCATAAATCACATTTGCTGCCATGGATATGCCTTGTTACGTTGGCGTTTAACAGAAACCTGAAAGGTTAAAGCACTCGGCGCATTAAATTGTACAAGGATAATTAATACTTATCTGGTGGCTATTTAAAAAAATGGAAAACAGACTTAGCCGAAGTGTGTCAACACAGTAATTTTCGGTCGGTGGAACAAAACCGACGCCGGCGCCACGTGAAAGATGGGCTCGGGTTTCCGGAAATTAATTGCTTACACCGCAAGGAAATGCTGGCGCTTTCGCCAAAGTGACGCGCGAGATGTCGGTGTCCGGCTGTTTTTCACCGACGAGGGGACAGATGCGACCGGCAAGGGTTCAAATCTCGTCCGACCTCCATCTGATGTCTCTGGGGCGGCAGCTGCTGCTTCCTTTGGTGCTTAAAACCACCGGGCGGCAAAAAAAAAAATCTCAGCCCTAAAGATTGACGTTCTCCGCATCCTTTCTGGTAAATACAGCCTAAATCCTGGGGGGCGGCAGGTCACGAACTCGTGGTCCCCCCTCACGCCGGTCGGGCCCCTCGCCTTGAACGGGTGCAGTAAAAACGACCCCGCTGCCCAGACGGGTGACCCGCCATCGGCGGCTAAAGTGACAAACGCCGTGTTATAAGTTAGTTTGACGTAAAGCCTGGGATAGTTTTGAAATAAATGACGAAACATATTTAAACAAACAACTCACCTCTTTTGTTGCCCTAGAGATGCCGATTTTGTTCCGCGGCGTCGGGCCCCGGGGGCGTCTCCGCGTCGGCGTTCGGTCCGACTACCGAGCGACCTTTTCTGGATTTGCCGCCGGTCGAGCGCGGCGTCTCCTGCTCGCGTGACGTGATGCGGCTTAAAAAAAAAAAAAAAACACCCAACAGCACTTTGCGCAGAATTCCTGGCCTAATCCGCGGGCTGCGATGAGGTGCGAGCCACCACACCGGTTCGCTACGGGATTCATCGCTCTTGAGGTTCGAGGATTATTCCCACAAACCAGCTGGCATTTGGTTAGCCCTCTCCGTTGTGTATTATTCCCGTTTCTCCGCTGCCGTCAGCTTGCCCTTCACACCCGGCCGTGGTTCTCTCCCGTTCCTCCGCCACCCTTCCCACCTTAACCACTTTACCTACGTTGTGTGTTTATTCTTTACACTCCACTCTGTGTTTGCTTGTCTCCGTGGTCCAGCAGTGTTGGGTGGTCAACTGTACCGTGTTTTACTCTTTTAAATGTTTTCCTTTCCTGACATCTCTAATTTCTTTTGATTTCCTTAGTTTCTTTATTCTTATGTACGTGTGAAATTGTGATCATTTCACTGGCCGTTGTTTAATTTTAGTCTTCTGTCACCACGCTGTTTCCTTACTGCGTCACACATGCATCTATTTACTCGTCTAGCGGACCGCTTGACAAAAGTGCGTTTCTCCAGCAGGCGGATTCAGATCTTCTGAGCGAGAGAGCGGTCATTCCACCCTGTTTCAGACCGACTGGAGAACCCCTGATTTGGACCCCCGAGCGGCTGGAAGTGGGGGGAAGCAACGCTCTGGTCGGGGTGTTGCAAGCGATCTATTCCTGCACCTACTGGGGTGTAGATCCATTGATGGTTTTGTAGACGCATGGGAATGGCTTGGGGGGAGTCAAACACAACTCTTTCCACAGCACTCTGAATCATCTGGAGAGGCTCGATGGTGGAGGCCAGAAGATCAGACAGGAGGATGCTGAACTAGGCCAGGTGGGACATCACCGTGACCTGGATGAGGAGGTACGCAGAGTGTGTTGTGAGTCGATGCCATGGAGGACGTATCTGTAGGACCCCGTTGCTTCACCCTGCTGGGAGACGCAGAGATTTCAGTTGGTTGTTACTGTCAGGTTCTCAGCCGACGCGGCGGATGAAACGAGAAAACTCTTCAGCCTGATGATGAGGCGAAAGATCTTCTTAGCGGTCGAGTCGAAAACTTCAGAGATGTCAGGTAGCCAAGATGTGTATGAGGGGGAAAGTCTGTGGCTGCAAGGAGAAAAGAGATGAACATCTGGGTGTTGTTAGCATGGCAGCGATAGGAGAATGTATGAGATGTGATGACACAGCCAATGAGAGAGGTGCAGATGGAGAAGAGTAAGGAGCAGAGTGCTGAGCTCTGAGGAACCCCAGCAGAGAGAGAGTGAGGAGAAGACAGGGATCCACAGTAGACCACCTGGCGAGATCTACCCGAGCACCACTTCAGTGCTGCTTCACTGATTCCAAGCTGCTCCGGAGAGGAAAGAAGGATCAGGTGTCAGGCGTCGTACATCACTGCACCGCAAGCTCCCGAGAATGAAGTTTTCATCCGTTCACGTGTTGGTTCATTCATTCGTACACTGACTTTCATAAGCGGGTGTTATTCGGGGTAAATACCTGCGTCAGAGGGACAAGAGCCGTACGAACGCATTATTCATGAAGACTTGTGCTTTGTTACCAGGTAAGTGGGGGGAAGTGAACTCTTTTCCAGGAAAGCGCCTGCTTTGTCAGTACCTTTGCATATTGCGCCGCCGAAAGCGTAAAAGTGACAGGTCACAGCGACTGTAGACTCGCGCATCTGTCACTTCCCACCAGAAACCCCCTCGACATGCAAATTTCCCGCTTTTGCAGCGTTCGTTCAATGACAGCTCATCCGGACTCGGGCGCGGGGACATTCTAGAGCACCCACCGAAGAAAGAAGCAGAAGCGCTTCCTGCTCTCGCCCCCCCCGGCCGTTCCTGCCCGCCGCTCCTTCTACCGCGTCCGGCGCGGGAATGTGGCGTCCGCCGCCATTTCGGGACAATTAGCGGAGATTAATACGGGCTAAACGTTTTCGCTCGTCCTCAGATGGCGGTGGCCCCCGGTCATGCGGTAATTGTTCCTAATCGCAAGTGAAACCATTAACCGGCGTCCTTCCGCTTTTCATCAGGAACTGGAAATTACCTTTCGGGCCCAAATGAACTGAACTACCGCCCTGTGGCCTTCCTGCCTTTGTCCTTCCAGAACAAACAGAACCTCTTCGGCCACTTCAACCTAGAAGACGTAACACTCTGGACAACTGGAGTGGAATTATCACAGGGTCAGGATTCTTTATTATTATTATTATTATTATTATTCAAAGCAACATACAATGTGAGGTTTGTACACTAAGCTACCAAGAGTGATTTGGCTATTTGCGCAGCAGGGTAATTTTTACTGTGTTAATTCAGGTTAAGTCCCGCGATCAACGGTACGACAATAGGATGTTGGATATGAGCCCAGGTGCTCTGACCGCAGCTAATCCGAGCTGCCTGCGGCCCCTGTTTCCTGCTAATATTTTTTATTTATTGTTACAATGTTTTTATTGTGAGGACATTGGTGAGGAGCACTAGGAAGCGGGCCTCGAACCAGCAACCGGGTTGCGCACCCAGTCCCCGTAAAGAACGAGTGGAATGTTTCAAGGGGCGGAAACAGCTGAGTCGGCGCGTCGGTCAGCATTCGCTCCGCGCGCCCGGTCGTCTCGGTAGGCGGTGTTAGATCGCCGCGGCTCCGCCAGGTTCGCTTCTTTTTTCGGTCACACCTCACCTCCCTCAGACCCGACACACAAGTGTTCCACAGGAAACTACTTACTCATCTGCTGCGGTCGCCTAGACCCCCGCTTTTTCTCAGTGCCCGTTAACCAGAGGTGCAAAAATAAGGCCGGACGCATCTAGCGTCACATTCACCTCTTCCCCTTTCGCGACCGGGCCCACGCTGGCATGGTGGCGGCACTTCTGCGCCCGTGACTTCCCGTCAGCGGCATGTCGCAAACCTCCTGGCCGAGGTCACCTGTGACCGTCACGGAAGCTGATCACGCGGCTGCCGACGGGCGAAACGGCAACCGGAGCCAAAGGCGTCACTCGGCCGCGGCCTTCGAACTCGACATCTCCTCCACACGTTTGCGTGGGTTTCCGCCCACGGTCCAAACACGTGCGTTTCGGAAGGACCGGTTACGCCGATTACCCCGATGGACGGACGTCCCGATTGGGGCGCGGCCAGCCTCGCTCTGTGTGGGTCCGGACCACCGCTGTCCTGCTTTGCGCAAGCGATGGCCAAAGATGATATATTTATATTTATTTTTCGCGTTGCCGTATTTTATCGTTCCCGTCGTTCGCCGTTGCGGCGAAAAAAACGCTTTGTTGAGCTGATTTAAACTGAGTGTAGGACTGCCTGAAAAAACCAGCCGCGTTCGCAATGAGTGTCAAGTAGGTTTTACAGCCGCTTTTCACGCACTGAAATATTTCCCAGCCTAACTTTGCTTTGAGAACGTCTGGCAACGCTGGATAAACGCGTCAAACACGCCTTTTCAGACAAAAGTGACTCAAACAACTTCCCATATTGTCTTTTATGTTTCTCACACTATTTTTTTCCCCCGTTTAAAATTTAAATCACATTTAAAGCCCCCAGTTTGACCCCATCACAGCACTGGTGTGTTTTATTTATCCCCCCCCCCCCCCC
>UFQX01000125.1:1246706-1262042 GCA_900497675.1 Arapaima gigas | reverse complement strand
TGTTTTTTTTTTTCCCCCCCCCCCCCCAGAGCGGCAAGAAGAGAAACAAGCTGAGTTTCTAAACCTCGCTGTTTGGTTTCCTCTTTATTCGTCCAGAGCCTTTCGTTCGGGACGTTCTGCTTGCGAGGAGGACGCGCGGCTAAAGCGATCTCCTCGCGCCGGGCCGTAAATTCACGACCTTTTTTTTTTTTTTTTCTAAAACGTGAAACTTCGCCGCAACTCATCTGCAAGAGAATCTGGGGCAGTCGAGCGGCGGCGAAGGCGGACTGCAAGCCGTTTCATCTGAGGGATTCAAAAGATCTGCGCAATAAAAATTTTAATATAATTTTTCATGTACATATTAAAACTACATCAGCAAATTCTATGGCGTCGGCATCGGTTTTATTACTTTTTTCTTCCTCTCGTCTCCGCGGCTCTTTGTGATTAATGGACTTATTTGTGCTCTGGACAAATAGTCTTTCCTGCCTTTGACTGTTGGCTCTAAGCTTTGGCTTTCGGATGAAAGCTCCCGGCGCAGGTTATTCAGACGCGGAGCCGCGTTTAAAGTGTGATTCTGTTGACAGAGACGGAAAATTCTGGCCAAGAAAACGCTCGTCGTTTGAAATATGTAACCGCAGGTTTTGCAGGCCTCGCCGATGTCGTCTAGATGGCAGCACGTCTCCTTGCCGCCTTCAACCGCGACGTTTTATGATCTCATTGCCATATATTATCTGCCGACTTCTGCTGCGACTCGCCGTTCTGATGCTGACGTGAACATATTCGGCTGGTTTGCGCGGAGCCAGAACTCTCACTGGAAACGTACCTGACGGGACTGAGGTTGTCGTGCTTTGAACGTGTCGTGAAAAAGTTGGATTCTGCACAAAAGTCGGTGATGATGGGAAACGGTGGAGGACAAAGAAGATAGACGAACTCTACCACTCGTTTGACCCCGAGAACCCAAGCGGTGGGACTTTGCAGATGTGGTTGAGTGAAGCTCGGGCATCTGATCGAGGACTCAGTCAAACCACCTCCAGCTGAAGTTCAACAAGACAAAGGAGCTGGTGGATCATCTTGGCTGAGTTACGGAGTGCTTGCGCCTGGTTACTGTTGAGGGTGTAGACGTGGTGGTGGTCCAATCCTACAATCTTACACGTACCTGGGGTCCACATTGACAACAAACTGGACTCGGAAAGCTGTACTGTCTTAGGAGATTGAGGTCCTTTAACATGGGCAGCAACATCCTCCACGTGTTCTACTAGACTGGAGTTGCCAGTGTGATCTTTTATACTGTGTTGCGGGGGGCATCATATCTGGCAAGAGGAACAAACTCATTAAAACAGTCGAGAACGCAGGTTCAGTCATGGATCAGAGCCCTGATTCGGGGGTGGCGGAGACTAGGATGAGGAGGGAGCTACAGTCGTTCATGGGCATCGGCTCACATTCCCTAAATGATGTGATCACCATGAGATCTTTCAATTGCTTACCTGCAATAAGAAGCACTTCTGGGGTCTTATCATCTAGGCTGTCCCCCTAGATAACGCCACGCATGGACAGTTAGTTCTTCGTGTCAAGGAGCCTCGTGACCTCGGACCATCGCCGTTTCGTTTGGCGGGGCATCCCACCAGGGATGAAGAGAAGATCGTCAACTGCAGACTGGCTTCATAACAGGACCTGTATGTCTCCAGAATGAGGAGGTCTGCAGGTGAAAGTGTTGCTGATGCCTCCTGTCCAGGACACAGTCTGATCCAAGAACTTTCCTCTGGTAGGTGCTTCAGAACATTGGTTTCTTCCCTCAAGCAGTGACACTTACCAACCAAACTATGTAGGTGACATTGTGCTCCTCCTGGTACTGTTGATACTGTCACCCCCCAAAGAACTATCCCCAAATATACTGAACTGTTAGCATCTGGGATCGTGAGCCAGACTGTTATATAATGAGAATATCTACAGTACGTCAACTGCCATCTCATTTTATTTAAGTGCCGCATAACCAAACATGCGGATAAACTTGATTCTGACGTAAACTTGTCTGTCCGGTTTCGCCGCCGCTGTTACCTGCTCTTCGTTGGGTAGTTATTCGTTTGTTTTGTAATGTGTTTTGTGGTTACGCTGCTGTATGTGTGAATTTGCCTGAAGGGATTAATGAAGTTGCATCTCATCCCATCCCATCATGTCCTGTCCCATCCTATTTCATCCAGTTCCATCCCATCCCATCCTGTCTTGTCCCATCCTATCTCATCATATCCAATCCTATTCCATCCCATTCTGTCCCATTCCATCCCATCCAACCCATCTCATCCCATCCCATCCTATCCAATCCTATCCCAACCCATCTCATCTCGTCCCATCACGTCCTGTCCCATCCTATTTCGTCCGATCCCTTCCCATTCCATCCCGTCCCATCCCGTCCCATCCCACCCTGTCTTGTCCCATCCTATCCCATTCTGTCCCATCCCATCACATCCAACCCATCTCATCCCATCCCATCATGTCCTGTGCCATCCTATTTCATCCAATCCCATCCCATAAAGTCCTGTCCTGTCCTAAAATGACTTAAGAAGATTAACACCTCTTTGAGTTTTGTTTGTGTTATTTTGTGCTGACAGATGGAGATGTCTGACCTCAGGAGCTTCCAGCCAGGTCCCAGGGATTTGTCCAGTAGGATATGCAGTCCTGAGTCCCACCAGTCGCTTTGAAAAGGTCCGGCTGGTGATCGACAGCCAGCGGACAGGAAGAGGCCTCTCTCGCCCCCCACTCGGGAGCTTGGTCCCAACCCCGAACCACAGGAGAGAACAAATGTGCCGCTATTGTTTATGTTTTAGGGGTAAGAATAGCCAAAAGTGCTGAACAAAGCTAGCAAGGGCCTTGACACGCACCTCCGCAGCAGAGCCGAGCCCCGAAATAGCAGGAGGGGAGGCGGGTCGGGAGCCCTGACTGGCAGCCGGGGTCACGGCCGCATCTGCACCGCAGGATGTGGGGTGTACCTTTTAGGGAGGGGGGGGGTGTCGCTTTTCCATAGGACCTGCAATTTCCCCACATCTGTTAGCCATCGGCCCCAGGCTGGCAGATCCTAATCGCCCGATCTGACATCGGCTGCTGCGGTTGCGTAACCACAGGCTTTGCGTAATGAGCGCTTTTATGGCACAAAGGTAGACGGTTTCATCTTCAGATGGAGGAAACGGAAACCCTGCATAATTTCTGGCCACAGCACCCTACCGATTAACGGAGAACTGCTCTGTTTTGTTTCCACGACGCTGTTGGGGGGGGGGTCACTTGTTTTTGCTGCAGTCTGGGCTCCATCACGTCCGGTTGACCGGTGGTGGCCGTCTGCACACCTGCCCCCCCCCAGGGGAGAGGTTGGAGTACTGGACGAGGTCGAGTCGAGGTCACAGGGGTCCTACTCGAGACCCAAGTGCACGTTTACCTGTCGTTCAGATGCACGGGGGGGCGTCGCTGCCGCACAGGCTCCCCTCGAGCAGGTAAACACGGTAAAAACAGTTCCGCCCGTTACGGTTATTATTACAGTTAGACTCACTTCGTTTTCTCTGAAATTCACGTCCATACGGAACGTCTTTGCCCTGCACCGCGTGTCCCACACATTATTATTATTTTTATTGATGTTTTATGAATCGGTATTTAGTAAGTCACCAAAAAAAAGTCACTTTTCATAGTTTCCTTGAAAGACAGAACATTGATGCAGAAACAGTATAAAGAGAGAATGAAACTCCAAACATATAAATAGAGCAGAAAAGGTTATTGATTATTATTATTATTATTATTATTATTATTATTATTACATTGATGTTGTACGTTCCATGGGAACTATGGGAAAGGGGGTGAGATAGTCAGTACAGTGGGCCAGTTTTGGGCTTAATAGTTTTGATTTATGTGATTATTCTTTTCGGTAAACGCTGCTATAAATGGCGCTGCCGCCGCGCGCCCCGGATTTATTCCCATTAATTTGCGACTGAACGTGTCCCGCACTCCTGCCTAAGCGTCAACTTTGAAGCGCGGCCCTTTGCGGAATGTTTTATTTATAGGTAATTACCGCCTCCGTGCCGCTGACCCCCCCCACCCCACCCTTCACACCCCCGACACTTTTTATAATGGGAGGCCGGTGGTGTAAATCGGCGCTTGTCTCCACTGATCCAGGATCACCGAAGGAGTATCAGAAGGTTAGCTTATTATCTCCACATTAGTGATGGATGTTTGAAAAGGTAACGTTTATCAAGAGCCACCCAGTTATGGTAGATTAGCTAAAGGTCAATTCCTGTCACGCTTCTTCCCCTTCAGCCGACGATGAAATATTTCGCCCCGCATTAGCGTGTTCGCACCGGAGTCGTGTCTTTCGAAAGCGTGTGAGAGTTCCCGGGTTGACTAAGTGTGACGGGACTCCTCCCGTGTGTTGGGGGGGGGGGGGGGGGCTCTTTCGAAATCCNATATTCATTGCTTTCTCACCCACTTTTCCCCCGTGGGGGGGGGGGGGGGGGGGGGGCTCTGTCGAAATCCGTCTCCGTGGCGATGGGCTCGCGGCCCCAGCTGCTCGGCAAGGAGGGTCAGGACCCGGCTTGTCTCACGGAGGCGAAATTCAAATTTTAACTGCTGCAAATGAGAATTGCAACCAGTACGGAGCCACCCGAGGAGCTTCTGGCCAACTTTCTAACTAAAGCCGCTGGAGAACATGGAAGTGAAGAAGCGTGGGGCTTTTCCTCGAAACACTGCGCTGCACTTCACTTCCTCTCCACCCCGGGCGTGTTGTTTGTGTGTTTTGTGTCGTGAACTATATCTCTACTGGCAAGCAAAGTCCCTGCGGCAGGAGACCGGCTGGAGTGTCTCACCTTGGCATCTTCACAACTGCAAGAGGCTTCAGATCAGAATGTAACCGGGTGGGGGCAGGCCCCCCTGCCGAGCAGCTCAGAACTAGGTGGCGCTCTTCTGGTCAGCACAGTTAATGCTGTCGGTCATTTCGGACAGATAGATAGATAGATCAGCCTGTGCTCTCCTGGTGTCTTAGCTCTGCTGAGGCTGTCTGCCCACACTGGGAGCAGCTGAGGAAGGAGAGCAGGTGTCGTGGTGCGGGCCGGTGGGGGGGTTCGAAGGTCGGCCCCCAGCGGTGCCATCGCGGAGTTACAGCCAGCGGCTCAATCTGCCGAGAAACCAGCTTGCAGGTTGTGGGGTCATAACCTACAAGGAACAAAGCTGGGCTGTTTTTTTTGGGGGGGGGGGTGAATGTAGAGAAAAGTGCTGCTGTCCGAGTGCTACCATCTGGTAATATTTAATAAAACGCAGGGAAAGGAATCTGTCTGGCAGCTCGGCGACACAGGAGCCTTACCGGGTGACCGCGGCTGTCAGTAAAGCGGGTTGACAGGTGATGGAGACGCCTGGCAGGCCGTTCACTTCTGACTGGCTGCCTCCCAAATATCAACCTCAGCAGGTATAAATGTTTCAGGAGAAAATGAACATTACAGTGAAAATGACCAAAGCTGGCAAGAAAAGGGACAGACGTAGAAAAAAAGGCAACCGAGAAACGCTCTGCAGCTCATTTCCGTGTTTTTATCTTTCGTAACTTATATAATGTTTCCGCCGTGTGAAAGTATAACAAGGATAAATCCGTTACTGCGATTCTCCACTTTCGCTTCCTCAAAACAACAATGCAAGGAAAATGAAATAGTTTACAAGTAATAGTTTCACAAACTGACTTTAATGTTCAGTTTTTACAATAAATCTGTGCTCGGAAGTCTAAGTAATTTGCTGACCTTTACTGTTGCACACCTAGCAGATCTGACTCCACAAAACATCCCTGGACACACACACACACACACACACACACACACACACACTGCCTTTGAACCCGACAGACCACCGAGGAAGACGTGTGGACCCCACAGAAGTGGAATGATAAAACGTCTTGGTCGGCGAGGGTGTTGGACGGCAGTGGGATTCCGGATCGCATCCCGCTGAGTGACGTGGCCCCCTGGGGTACCTGCCTTACAGCCGCTGACAGACACTCGGCAACTCTGACGTGTGCCGGAATGTTCCCGATGTGTCCGTCACCTGTAGTATTGTCACGGTGACGAACCCGGGGGTCACAGGAACAGGCACCTGTCTTCACAACAATTTAATAAATATTCTTTTTCACAAAGCAGTAGCATCTTGTACGAAGGTCATACACCGGTTTAGACTCGGTTAGGTTCACGCGTAGACGAGGGTGCCGAATAACAACGTCTGCGCGGTGGTTGTCGGTTCCAGTATTACGACGGATCTCCAGGTTTGTTTTTGGGAAACCGAAGCGCCGCGTTTCCTTCGTTTCCGTGGGCGGTTCGGCGCGTCGTCCCCGTGTGGGCCAACCCCGGCACGTCGTCCGGGGTCCGGCTGAATTTGAGAAATCCTCCGCAGCCAGAATCATGACGATAATTAAAAACTGAGCTCAGTGAACGGCGGAAGGGGTTCCACACGCCCCGGCGTCTGGCCCACGCGGAGGGCGAGGGCCTGGGGATCGGCGCTCCGCTTTGCCGCGTCGCGGGGGCTCCTCTTACGCGCCTGCGTTGCCCTACTGGGACACCCCCCGCGGAGCGAGAGCTCAGCCCGCGTGTGACTGGGTCCTTCAGAGAGGCACTAAAAGTAGAGTCCAGGATCCGAATCCCACCTCCTGCTGTAACATCACTGATCAAAGTACCAACCGCCAACCGAGAGCAGAAACAACTGCTGTATAAACAGGCAAAACGTCGCATGTTGTTGACACTGCAAGTTGCTCTGGGAAAAAGCATCAAAAAATGAATAGAATGAGCAAAAAACACTAAAGACTCGCAGGCATGGGGGGGGGGGTACTGTTTAATTTTACTATAGTACTGACACCCCTTTAATAAAATTGTCTCATCTTTTCTTCCTATTCTGCTTCATTGTAGGACCCCGAGTATAAAACATCTTTTTTGGTTTTGGGGGGGTGTCGAACCCTCGCTGTTGACGGCTGGAAAAGGGCAGGTGATCTTGCCTTGGCCGCCTTTTCTCTCCAGGAGCTGCCCTGGCTTCTCCGCCGAGCCTCTCCTGCAGAGGTTTCCCGACGGAACACGAGCCGGGAGCCGACACCCGCCTGCGAGAATCACCTCCTGCGCAGTTTCAGCACCACCTGGTCTTGTTTCCAAACACCTTTCTTCACCTTCCGGGTTAATGATCGGAGCCCTGCTTCTTTGCTCCATCCCTCATACCACCCTGAGCCGAGCCTCCGCTCCACCGCAGCTGCTGCCGGTCATCGGAAACCGACATTTAACCATCAGCGTTTCCTTCTCTGGGTTTTTAAAAAAATACGTTTGATGCTATAATATAAATGTCTTAAGGTGCAAATAAAAAGAGCCGCGATCTCCTCTGTCGGACTACAAGCCGAGCCGCCATTAAAAAGATGGACTGCTGGGGGGGAGGGAGAAGCGAATGGGGTGGGATTCGAACTGAGCTCTGCCTGTCATCACCGTGTGTTGCAGTCATGATTTTTGGAAGCACAAAGTCTAACAGTACAGCGGGGTGGCACAGTGGGTAGCACTCCCACCTTAATGCCCCTGGGCTGTTTGGATGTAGGTTTGAATCCCCCTCAGCCTGTGTGGAGTTTGCATGTTTTCTGTTTTCCTCCCACAGTCCAAAGACATGTGTGTAAGGTAAATTGGTCACTGGAACTTGCCCCTAGTGTGTGGCCATCCTGCTGCGCACTGGCTTTCCCAGCCAGGGTGTAGTTTCATAGCCTGGTGTGCAGTTCTGGGACAGGCAAAAGTGGTTAAGGAAAATGGGTAGATGGGTGACGGTACCGTGCGGTTCGGCCCCGGACGGAGCCCCCCGGTACCTTCCTGTTTGGAACATTCATGAAGTAAAAAACTGCACTGAACAGATGGGTAAATCACTGTAAAGTCGATTATTTATCACTCAAAGTTTCCCTGAAGTTCTGAGAAGACCAGAGGTTAGCGCAGCTCTACCCCTCCCAACCCTCCTTGACCATCAAAGCAGAAGAGACGCTGACGGCGTCGACGGAGTTACTCGTGTAGAAACAGGCGAGGAGAAAGCTGTCCCCTGGGACCCGTGTCTGAGGGGAGTGCCGTGGGTGGAGCGGAGGGAAAAAAGCCGCTTTGATGTTTGAGTCTTCTGGAGGCCTCACCGGCAACCCGCCTCCACCCTCCTGAGCCGCGGTTCAGTTCCGTGTCAAACGCGGTTTAGCTCTCTGTTCCTAATAGGAAACAATGATTCGCAGGGCGAGGGGGCGGCGTCACAGCAGCAGCCCCCCCGAGACAGGGTCCCGACGGAGGTTTCGTATCCAGTGAACCCCCTGCGCAGAGCTACCCGCTGGCGGATCTGCAGAGGCAGTGGGACCGACACCGTGTGGGTGACGCCTTCTGACTGCTGCTTTTGCCATTTCTGCCGTTTCTGTGTTCAATGTGTTGCTGTCGGGCTCGCCAACCCCACCCCCCGCAGCTCACCAAGGGTCGGGAGGGACGGGGCAGCGATGTACCCCCCCCACAGATGATCGATTAAAACCATCGCATTTCTTCTGAATGTCCAGGGGTCCCATGACAGTGTTTAACATTTATTACTGTTATTGTATTTTATTTTACGGTTCTTCAACACGCGTGTGACGGTTTCTCCTCGTACTCCTCTGCGGGGTAGAAAGGGAGGTGGGGCAGCAGGTGGCGTCGTGGTCGGAGCTGCTGGGTCCTGGGTTTGATTTCTCACTCCTGCTCACCTGCCCCTGATCCAGGTATTTACCCTCAACTGATATGGTAAATATTACCCTGCTGAATAAATGGCAAAATCCAACCTAATACTATAGCTTTGGCTTTGGAGGAAAGTCTGAGGCAAATGAACACAATTCATTCTGTAATATTTTGCGTCTTTGGCTGTGAGAAAATGTGTTCTGTGAAGCTGCAGACAGCGACGTGCTAGTTCTTCCCCGGTTCCGGGCGGATGCCTGTCGGTGATCCCGCAGTCGGCTGTATTGATCTCGTTCCGCTTTGAGAACAAACAGAGGTTGGTGTTTCCCACGTGGCCACGATGCCCTCATACCAGCGTCTCACCCGCAGTGTCTGTCGCTGCCTCCCGGGGCCTGTCAGGCTGCCGGCTCCGTGCCCCCGGCGCCCTTCCCGCTCCGTCCTTTTGAGGTAGAACCCCGGTGTGAACGGGCTGTTGTCCGGCGAAACAGGTCGACTTTGGGCTTCGGGAGAAGGGCCTGAAGGGGGAGGCCAGCAGGCTTGTGCCCCGGCTGGGTCTGGTCCAGCCAGTGTGTGTCTGTGTGTTCTGTTATTGTTTCTTGTAAAAAAAAAAAATGCACGTTTACACTTCATTCACGCATGACGTACAGCGTGCAGTTTTGTATGTGTCTGTCATCGTGAAAACTGACTACACACTTGAATGTCTATTAGTTTAAACAGTTTGTCCTTCATATTTTAATGCACGTCATTTAAAGTTGTGTCAATAAATGTTTGTGTGTGTGCGTGTGTGTGTGTTTTGACTCTCCTCTCACACACCGAGAGGCCGGACGGCATGAATCCGCTCGCCTTTGATTCCTGGCCGAATTCCGCAAGGCAACAACACGCCGTTTGAATTCATAATACACAATTTCTCTTTTGTGGGAATTAACCAAATTTTTTTTTTTTTTTGGTATCTTGTAATGAAAATTTAAGTCGATTAGACTAGATTTTATTTAAGTAATCTTATTCTCAGATGAAATAGGAACCGCAGCGCTTTACATAATAATTCATTAAATGCAGATCCTTAGCGCATTACGGCCGAATGCGGGGAACACGGACGCGGCGGATTCCGCCGGCTGCGGATTTTTTCATTACCTTCCAGTGCAGGTGAGCCCAGGAATGCGGTTACACACGATCAGGTGGCAGCAGGGGGTCTAGTTCCACGCAGCAGATGGTGTGGCGGTTCGCGCTTGCGCTCGAAGGAGATGGGTTCAAATCCGCTCTCTGGCCCCGCAGGAGAAATGTGTAACCGCACATCTCTGTCAGCAGTTTGGCGCACAAACCTGCGGCACTTCGCTCAGGTGAGTAAGTAAAATAAAGCGGTGGCTGGGCTGGGCCTGTCCTGCTGACACCTTGTCACCTCAGGCCAGACAGCACCAAAGCTTCTCAGCTAAACTTAAGTTTACCTGAACCTACCTGAAAATGTACCGAATCCTGCCCTAACCCTACATTTAAATTTGCCTGATTCTAACCCTGAAAAGCTAAATGCGAGTAAATAAACTGGAAAAGGTTTGTCACAGTCAGAAAGCTCGCATCTATTTTTAAAACTATTTGCGGCGAACGTACAGATGAAAGTGGGTTTCAATGTGACGGACCGGTGGCCCCTCCTGGGGGGAAGGCACGCCGGTCCGACGGAAGCGCACGTTCGCCGCACGCAAACGTTTATGAGGAAAACTCATTTGTTTGTCCCCCTCCGTGAACCGGCACATTTGCCGCGGTCCTTTCAACAAAGCAGATAAACGCGCAAAGGGCCCCGGCGAATTCGGACGTCTGAAGCGGCGCGTTCTCAATTATCCGGCCGCTCGGCGTTTTCGGCGCCAAAAAAAAGCGGACAAACCCGCACGGCGGCCCCCTCCCGAAACAGGCGCAGGTGTAATATTGCGCTTTCGAGGGGCCGCGGAGTCACGCACCATTTCCGGGCCTTTGTTTTGTTTTCTAGCCGCCCGTAATTAATGAGCCCGGTTTCTGAGAATAATTCAACTGTCCACATCCCGCCTATTAAATGGATTTCTTACCCAGCAGTCAGATGTCAGTAATAGGTTGGCTCTTGTTGGACGGTGGGAATTATAATATTCATAAGGAATAATTGTATAAGACAGTGATTACTCAAGCAGAATTATCTGGGAAAAAAGTGAAATACACCAACGGAATAAATTAAATGGTGGGGGGGGGGAGGCTAGGGATAAGTTCCATAAGGCATTTTGGAAGCAAAGTAAATGTTGAATTATTTAAAGAAAATGCAAATAACTTATAATGCTGTTTGTATGAAAAATGACGTCGTCCCTAAACCTCGCAGCTTTGACACTTTGACATATTCATTGTTTGAGGGTTTCAAACGCGTGCGGCGCATTACCATTTGTTATTAGGTATTTATTAAAATGGATTTACATTAAAATGGGTATTTACATGTATACAATAGGATTCCTGTTGGCCTTTTTTGCCCTTTCGCCGACTAACATATGTTTGCCGGGAAACGGGCCGCGCGCCGGATCGGCAGTCGCGCCGAGACGTCGAACCGACAGCAATAAACTGGCACAAAGACGTGCTGGGTTGGACTCATTTACTTTAAGTTTAAATAAAACACGACTGTCGCCGTTAAACAGTTTCCCCTTATTATTTACGCCCTTGCTGAGCATCTCGGTTTAGTGTCTTTACACCGTTGTGTTCCGAACTGCTGTCAACTACTTATTTAGCTTGCAGGCTAGTTTTGGACTTTTACGTGTATGATTTTTTTTTTTTTCCATTTTATACGTCTTTTATTGAGCTGCATCAAGCGATTTATAAAGCGGGTCATTTTTACTGTGCCGGTTCAGGGCAGACACCCTGGCCGAGAGAGTCGCTCTAACCGCTGCGCCACCTTCTGGCTGTAATCCAGCGTGCGCAGAAGAGTTTACTCAGACAGGCGTGGTGAACGAGGTGGAAATGTCCGGCGTGGGGGGGGGGTAAAGCGAGGGTTCGGGCGTGGCGGCGAGCGTCCCGCCGACACGGGGGGTCCCCGCCTTTGCTCGCAGACACCTCCGACACCTTGTTTGCTCCGCGGTGCGTCGCCCGTCCTGTCGCCCCACGTCTGCCCCCCCGCGTGCTGACGGCAGCCGCGAGCCCCCCCGGGTGGCCCTCCTTCGACTGTCACCCCGCGTTACTCGCAGGTCACCTCATCGCCGCTGACAGGTGCCAGTCAGTGACGGTAATTAACCATGTCACTCGACGGCGTCCTCCAGAGGAGCAGCTGGAGACGCGTGGAGACCGTTTCACTCGTCATGTGTCTAAACAGTCAGTAAAAACGGGGTAGAAAAAAGTCACGGCAGACAAAAAAAAAGTCAAGCCGCCCTCTACAGCCACTGCGCAGCCCTTTGCTACAGCAGATCAATGGAAATTTCACTCGAACATTATTGTCACACATACAGACTTTGTGGGTCGCGACCCCATGACTCGTCTTTAACGCTTCATGCAAATATTGCTTGACATACTGTTTTATTTTTTTTTCTAAACCGTAAATGTAAGAAGCACTGCGGGACCCCCAACTTCTGTGGGGATCGGAAAAGTTCTTATCTGTCTGTCTGTCTGTTTGTCTTTGATGTCTCTGGGCGCCTCGAGGCCACGCCCACCATTTCCTCTGCCCTCGTCTCACAGTCCACAGAGAGGAAGTTTTTAACCATCCTGAAGAGGTGCAGTTCCCCCAAGAGGCCATAAATTTTATTTAAAATCCCGTCACAGTTTGGTCCAGTTTACTACGGTAAACCCCCCCCCCCCAACTGCTTTCTGATGCAACTGAGCTCACGCTTCACTGAGCCGCTTTCTGAATGTTTAACATTCCTTTGCACCTTTCTGGTCTCATCAGACCAAATTTGCGTTGAAGTCACTGCGTTGCTGTCGGTGCATTTGTGGCATTTGAAGGAAAAGAAATATTCGACGTCTCCCGGAACTCCGGTGCGAAGCGAGCAAAGACCCCCAGCAAACAGCGTCACCACCAGCAATGCAGTCACTGAACAAACCGACAAAGGGGCGACGCTCATTTCGTGCATCGTGTCACATTTCTACTTTTCCTCGGAAGTCCAGAGCCCATCACAGTCACAGAATCATACCTGCACACACAGGTGTCACAAATATAAACGCTGGTTGCGAAACGGCTCTCGGCGGAGGGCGATTTGCCTAAACGTGGGTGGAAATGTATTTATTACATTTCGTCTTCCGACATCCATATTTTTCTCATTCTAAATATCGCAACTACCCTCCCCAAGGGGTCCCTGTGTCAAAAAGCTGAGTCAGCTTCCAGTTTGTGCCTGTGCTGACCGCACACACACACACACACACACACACACACACACACACACACACACACACACACACACACACGACAGGCCAGTTCTGTCCAATTTGTTCTGGCTAATCGGTGGCGGCTGCTAACCGAAGGTGTTGCATCACTCTGTAGTAAAAGGAGAAAAAAACACTATTACTTGTAAAATAAAAACACACACAGACATGCAACCCCTCCCCACCACCACCACCGAAGCTGCTGTTCACCCTGGGCGCTGGAAAGCCGGGGGTTCCCAGGGGCCGCGTGCAGATCGATACGACGCAGGAGCTAAATTAGACCTCGAGTACCTTTGCTGCTGTATGCGGGACCTAAACATCCCCCGAAAAACGCAGTATCTCCGGCGAGAAGAGCAGCTTCTTATCTCTCCTCACAAGCAGAATCCTCAGAACACAGACGGAGCTGTTTATTCCCGCTGCAGAATTGCTGGAGAATAAATTAAATGTTTGAGAAAAAAAAAAGGACAAAGAAGTGCAAATGTTAAGTTTTGCACAGAAAAGTTATACCTACATATGCAGGGCATGTGTGTGTGTGTGTGTGTGTGTGTGAAAGGACTTGTCAGCGTGTTGGGCAAATAAAAATGATTTTTCTAATATATGGCACACAAATCAGGACCAGGACCACACAACTCACATCATGCAGCCCCTGGGTGCCACATCGGGGGTCCCTCCACCGCGTTGCCGCTGAGACATCATCAGGTAGGTGTCGCCTCGACCGGTTGGCAGGAAACGCCCGAATGACGCCGCCCCCCTGATACGTGTCCAACCTGGCCGAGGACCAGCTACAGGTACCGGGGGGAACGGTCCCGGTCCCGTCTCCAAGCGCACCTCCTCGGATTACAGGTACTTAGGGCTCATTACCTCGGCTCAGTTACCTGCCAGCGGCGGCCCTCGTGGTCCCGCGGCGGAGGTGACGTGACGGTCCTCCCAGAGGTGCGCCACACAGCGGGACACCCCACCCCCGACGCTGGCGGATGATTCGATCGCACAGCAGGGGGTTTAAACGGGCCGAGCAGGCAGGCAGGGGTTTTCCCTGACACTCCCCCATTCACACTCACCCACCGTTTGCTCTCTGAACCCTGGGGACCTCTGCCGGTGCTGCCCCTGGCCTCCTCCGGGGGGCAGCCCTGAGACACAGGGAAGACGGCGCCAGCAGGTAGAGAGGTAGTTCCCGAAGCAGCAGGTAGGCCTGCCGACCTGAAAATTCCCCCCTTGTCTCAAAGCAACGTTAACCTGTGCAGTGTAAAGCCCCCCCCCCCCCCGAGCAGGGGCAGCAGGGGGCGCGGCGGTTCGGAGGTCCGGCATCGCGACGCTCTTTTCGCACACCTTAAGGAAAAACGCACGCCTTTATCTCTCTTCCCGATTAGAAGTGATTTTTAACAAGAGCAAAACCCTTTTCCGCGCGTTATTTATCTCACTACTACAAGCCAGTTTTGTAACAGTTTCTGCAAAAACAAATGTGTGGAAAATAAGGCAAATAATAATAATAATGACCACTAGGCGCAGGGTTAAGGTGGGGGATTAAGTAGCGGGAAGCGACGCCGTCCTCCTCCTCCTCCTCCTCCTCCTCCGCTCGGGCTCAGAGAGGCGCAGCCGCGTTGCGCGTTTGCGCGGCAAACATGACAGCCCTCACCAAAACAAGTCATTTCCCCGTCACCCAGGTGGCTGCGCTCCCCGAGGTAATCTCCATTGAAAAACCGCAACCTGTTATGAATAATAAGCCCTGCGACAACAGCCACCTGGCCCGGGCGTAAAAATAGCAAACGAACGTTGGTGGCGATGATTAGTTATGGCTCCGTGGGGGGGGAGGGGGGTGGGGGTGACCGTGAGCCACCTGATTTCCATACACTGCTCTACCTTCCTCCCATCCGGCCCCTGCGCGCTCTATCAATAGCCGGGCACCTGTTTCCTGCCATTAGCGGCAGAGAGCCACCCTTGTGCATCAGGCACCTGTAAGTGCTTACATTACACACCCGCATTCCAGATCGCTTCAGAGGCTGAAAGAGGAGTGAATGTGTGTGTGTGTGTGTTGGGGGGGGGGGTGTATTATGTGTTTAAAAGGACTTCACTGTTGCGTCGGCTTTCCGGGCCACATTCCAAGGGAGCGTGTTCCAAGAGCCGCTTGGGGGGGGGTGGCAGGAGAGCTGTCGAGGGTACTTGGGTGGCGCCTTTTTTTGTCCGACGAGAGCCGGGAGCAGGAGCGCGGGAGCTCGTGTGATTAATGGCGCAGCGATGGCATTCGCGCCGCACACTGGGGCTCGAACCTGAGTGCCGCTGATTGACTTGGAGGGGCGCCGCGGCGGCGGCGGGGGGGGGGGGGGGG
>UFQX01000125.1:1230203-1246603 GCA_900497675.1 Arapaima gigas | reverse complement strand
GGGGGGGGGGGGGGGGGCGAGGGGCGGCGGGGGTGAGGTAAGCCGGCCTCCGAGCCGCAGCGTCGCCGCTACGGAGGAAACGTGGTTTGATTTCGCGGAGGACGAGCACGTGAGGTCGGCGGGAAGCTCCCGGGGTTCGAGGCCGTGCGGAGGGACGCAGAAAAAAACAAGCTCCTGTTGTGCAGTGTCTGGAAAATGCTGCAGCCGCACGAGTCGCCGGCTTCACTTTCTTTGTCACCTAAGCAGCTCGCTGTTAGGTTTCTCCTCTCGGCCCTTACAGTGATTTATCTGTTTACACAGCTGGGTAAATTTTACCGTATCAATTCAGGGTAAAGGCCTTAACCCCCTCAGCATGTACCGTAGTTACTGTTTACTGTGTCCAAAACCACCCGGGGTGTCAAATTTAAATTGTTTAGATTATTATTATAAGTGCGTCGAAGTAATTAGATTCATGGCACCGCAGAGGGGATGGGATACGAGCCAATAACCTTTAGACGAACGATCTTGGCCTTCGCCCCTGCAGAAACGGCAGCACGAAAAAGCGACCGAGGTTACCGCAAATCCCCTTCGAGGCCGGCTCGGCGCCGCGTCCGATCGGGCGAAAAGCGAGGGGTTTTGCACGGAACTCCTCCGCCGACGCCCGGATCCGACGCAGTCTGAGCTCCCGACCTTCAGGCGCGCTCTGACGCCGCTCGTCCGCATCCGACGCTCGTCGGAGAGGGTAACTCGAACTATTTTAACATCAGGTGTGACAGGATCGCACTCGGCACGCAGACTCGAAGTCTCCTCGGTTTCAGTCATTTCGGGAGAAGGTGCTGCTTCCACATGACAGTAATTAGCAGCTGACAAAAATATCCCTGCTTTTACCTAGAGGTGGGAAATCACAAAGCCGAGTTATTTTCTCATTAATTTACTATTTGCCATCGTCTACCACGGAAGATTCAAGACCTGAGGTACAAACTTAATAAGGCACCATACTGTTCCGTGGAATATTTACACCACATACAAATAAACCATCAACTTACTTTCATACAGGTTTGTTTTTCTCCCCCGCTAAGCAGCCGCTCAGTAGGCTGTCGGCTCATCCCTCAGAACCTGAATTTAAATGATCAGACCTTGAACCTGAGCGAGATAATTCACCTTTGGTGTCGGCAGTGGGATGAATCTGGGTTCGCTTTGAAAACGTTTTTCTTCTTCCTTGTTGGACTTCTCCGCGGACAGGGAAAGAGCTGTCAATACGTGATTACAGAAAGCCACGTGTTTCTTTCTGCATTATCGGCTCACGCGTAATGAGTTCAGGTTGCACCGAAGGTTTGCGAGGAGTCTGAGGGAAAGCTAACTCGCTAACTTTGAGGCCCCCCCCCCCCTCCCTCGGTGCCCACAGCAAAGCCGGCAATTCGGCCGAGCAAACGAAACGTGGATCTTTAGGGCGAAAGCGTCGAAACTTTGGTTTCAACAACAAGCTCGAGTTGACCTTCTTGCTTAAAGGACCATCGGTAACGACGAGCTCTACGTTCCGGGATCTACGGAGTAGATCTTTTTTGTTCGTGTCGAGCACCCGCATCCTCATCGCCACCAGCCCGTTGCAGCCACCTCTCCGTCGTTCGGCAGCATGAAGGAAAGCGAGGTGGGCTCGCGATGCCGCTCGGGTCAGGAGGCCTCCACCGTGCAGCTCTGGTCGAAGGCCGAGGCGTAGCTACACGGCGGGCACCGTCCCCTGGGGGTGCCGTGCGGCCCCCGTCTCCTGAAAACACGCCTCCAGACCTCCGTGTTTCAAACTGTCTAAATGTGAGTAGCAGGTGGCCCTCGATGCTTTGTAGTGTTATTAGTTTGCACAGTCAAGAAGGCAAATTTCATTATTCTTTCAAGTGAAATGCAGCAAAAGAACCTCCCAGGACTGGCAGGAGCAGCCGCCATGGCAGACAATACCGTTTTCTTGTGAGGTTCTCCTTCAGACGAAGCCAACGTGACTTGCTGCCAAAGCCCAACTCCTTACAACTGTTCGCCTGCCCAAGAACGTCTACCTTGTTCTACCGATCCACCCGGGGAGGCTGTTCCTTTCTCGCCGATCGTTCCTGAGTGCTCAGCATAAGTGACTTCAGCTGCGTGTGTAGAAGCCCTCGTGTAATAAGGTTGGAATACATCTGAACTCGTTCATTCTGCTCTTCTTGAACGTTGCAGAAAACGTGGCTAAACCAAACCGGGTGCAATAAGAGCTCAGTAACAATCGGACCGGCAAATATTTTGCTGTAGACGTTTATCCTCGCATGACTAGTCGCGGCGGGGGGTCCAGATATGTGGTCGACCAAATTCGAATGGGTTACATGCATCATTTTTAAAATCATTTTTATGCGTTATGTATAAATAAAATAAAATAAAACACAGCCCAATATCAGATGTACAGAGTGATTTTTTTTTGCAAACAATTTGTCTCCCATTTTGCAGATTTTTTCACAATCCTTGAAAAAACTCAAAAGTAATGCCGTGCACGCTCCGTGCGTGCGATATGTGGTCACGCCGTCTGTTAATGGTCCGCCGGTCGTCCAAAGAAACGTCCCGGATTTGCTCGGAACGGACCCCCGAACACCCGCTGCTGCCCCCGCCTCGTCCAGCGCCTGGAAAACGGGGCTCTGCAGGCCACCTGTGCCACCGACAGCCCCTTTCCAGGGAACTGAAATGGGAAGAGGGAAGAGAGCCGCTGCTCACAGTTAGACCGTGGCATCGTCGTCATCCAAGTGCTCCACACACACACACACACACACACACACACACACACACACACCCGGCTGCACGGGTGCGGGCGCCGGCAGAGCTGAGGGCCATGTTGGAGAGCGTAGCCGGCAACATCTGCAGTCTCCGTTGTTGATAGCACGGCTGCCAGGTTGGAGGCAGATCACAGGCCGGGAACGACGCTGGAGTCCGGACACTACCTCTCGGCCACCCTCTGTCAGATCCTCACTTCCAAGCCTCCTAGCTGCCACCTGTTAGTTAATTTGCGGCGGCTGAAAGGACGGCCCGGCTCTCTGAAGCCGCCTCGCGCTCTCATCCCCCCCTCCGCCGGCGCCGTCGCTCTCGTCCGCTTGTCTTGCGTCTGGACTTTAAAGGCGGCTCGCCGGAATCACACGGCGGCTCCCGTTTACCGCGGGAAGAAAGAAACTGGACGACGAGGGAGTTGGCCGAAGACCGGACCGCTGATGACCGGAGAGGCGCCAATTAGCACAGAATAAGCGACAAAAACCCAAAAACGCTGAAAGGCCCTCGTTCATTAAATGCCGCGCGAAACGCCTCTGCAATATAAAACATCCTTTACACGTGAATTAAACGGTTACTCACTCCAGACCGAAAATCGGTTCAAAGCGTCATCGTCGGACCGTTTGTTTGGCTCACAAAACCTTCATCCAAACTGATTTTTTTCTTTGCGAAGCTGTTCAGGACGGTCGCGTCGCTCTGGAGGAGGCGGTCCGCGGGTCACCTGTCACGGTGCTACGGGTCGCTAAGACCCGCCTCTCCTCGGGGCTGAAGAATCTTGGCGAATCGGTCAGAATTTCGCCGACGTACGAACCGCGGGTGAAAGTACAAACCTGACGGCGTCAGTCGCCGCGGACAAAAGCGCCAGGCTAGCAAGCCAGCAACCGCCCTACAAAGCCAAAACTCGCCGCGACACGGCATCGACTCTTTTTACTTACAAACCGCGATCGTCTAGTCGATCCCTGTCAGCAGCACGTCGTTCCGATAAAAATATTTCGGAGGACGTGCAGCCGACTAGCCGGAAGGGCGCGTGAACCGAGGAGAAGCGCCGGCTCGCCGCGAGACGGAGGTCGTCCGTGTGAACGCTCGCCTGGGTAAAATGCTCTTTCGGACAGCAAAAGAAAAAAAAAAAAAACAACGGCTTTGCCTGTGGCGCGCACCGCGTCGTCATCGATTTCCCCCTCTTCGTCGCTGGCGAAACGCGTGCCTTTAGCGGCTCCCCGCGCCTCCAGCTAGCTGGAAGGAGTTTTTGCGTTCTCGGGCAACTTTAAAGTCAGCGATGCGATGCCTCCCGCCGCACCGGGCGTTTTACCGGAACGAAGGGCGTCGGCGCTCTCCCCTCGGCCGCCTTCCGGCGGGCCGCGTACGCCGCTCAAGCCGGCGCGGTGAAAACGGCGCGACTTCGAGGCCTTTGAGCAGAACGCCTCGGGCCGTGACGCGCGGCGAACAAACAGATGTCTAAATAAATGAGCGCGTTATATTTAGCGGCGCCGTGCTTTTCTCCCAGTTCAATTATGAGGTTCTCTCCCCAGCCTTCCCGGAGCTCGGGGAGGTGTTAGGAGGGAAGCGTCAGGCTGCTGTCGGCTGCTCCATTATGCAGGTCTGTTCCTGTGCTGTCTGCTGCCTGCGCTCACACCTCTTATTGCCTTTTTGCCTGGTATGACGCGGGAGGGGAGGCAGAGCGGCAGGGAGGGACAAGGTGGATTCAGGGCCAGGTCGAGGTTGGGGTTGGCGAACTTCTGCCGCTGTTTTGGCTCTGCGTTATCGCGCAACCCGGGAGGCGGTGCAAAAGGATTAGCCGCATTGTAGCTAAACGGCACACGCCGGGGTGCACCTGTATTTACGAGTTAAGCGCGGATTTGTACGTTCGCGCTACACGGGTATATAAGCGGAAGAATAAACCGGGACTTGATGTTTCGACACCAGGTGGCGTGTTAGAGGTGTGTAAAGTGGCAGGGTGTGGGGGGGTGTGTTAGAGTATCACCTTAGAATTAAAGGATGTGAGGTCAAGTCCACCGTCCTGTTGTTGTACCTCCAGAGGGCCCCGGGTTTGACTCTTCAGTCTGCAGCAGGACCCTTGACTGAGGTATTTGCCCTGAATCGACGCAGTAAAAATTACCCGGCTGTATAAACGGGTAAATCGGTGGACGGACACGACAGTAGGGGAGTGTGTCAGGTAAAGGAATAAAAAAAAACCGTCGCAACAGATCCAGCGGCTTGTGTCCTCCACCCCCCGTGGAGACCAGGAAGTCGGTCAGGGTCGCTGCTCCTCGACACGCACTCCTCCCTTCCTTGCCTGCTCAGTTCGCCCACCGTCCTCCTCCAGGAGACCTCGGCCGAACCCGACTGGTGACATCATGGGGTGACTGTGCTCCAACACCCCCCCACCGGCTCCCGCCACATGTTCTGTGCATTTTGGATGCAATGTCGAAGACGCTGGGCAGCGAAATGTTGCCGTAACAAGTCGCCTAATCGCCTCCACGCTCGCCGTGGACCCCACGTGCGTTTTTAGCACTATAAACCGGCGCCCTTCACAATTCAGGAACGATTAAAAAAGAAAAGCACGCGAAACGGTTCCGCACACTCTGCCGTGTGATTCATTTTTTATTAGCGACCCTTAAGAAGCGCTAATGCAGCCCAGACATCGAACCCGGGGTTTGATCCGCCTCGTTGATCCGCCTGTGACCCCCCATGCATAATGCGTGCAGCCGGCTACCTGAGCACCTTTACGCTCTCCTACACGGGCAAGCGGTCCGCCCGGGGGGTCTCACCCGGCGCACGGGTGCCTCGCCTCTCCGCGCCTCCGAGACGAAGTAGGTGGTCGGAGAGAGGGCTGCCGGCCCGAGGTGAACAGCCGTACAGCTGTGTGTGTTTCTCTCTCTGCCTTTGACTCAGTGTGTGTGTTTGACAGGAGTGAATATTTATGCTCTTAAGCCACAGCCTTCCTGTTTGCCTGTACAACCTGGAACCATCCTGGAAGGGACCTTGGAAGCAAGTGAGTTATCATGGCGGTTGGTTGTCGACCTGCTGTCGCTTGGAAACAGCAACTTCTTCTTATTTACTGGACACGTTTCTCTAAAGCAAGTTACAATGTCAGGTTTGCACTCGACTAGATATAGTGTTTCAACTGCTTGTACAGCTGTGTCAGTTCTGGGGAAGTACCTTGATCAAGAGGGACTACAGCAGGAGGTGGGGTTCGAACCTAGCTTTCTTAGCTAGACGGTGACATCGCTAACCGCTATGCCACCTGTTGCCCCGCACAGCAGCACCGCAAAGCCTTACACACCAAGTGTGTGTTTCACACAAGCTCCTCGGCGTGTGTTTCTGCGTACAAGTGTGTGTGTGTGTGTGTGTGTGTGTGTGTGTGTGTGTGGCCTCGCATTTGTTGCCGTCGGCCGACAGCGATGGTTTCGCTCCGGAAAAGCCGGTGCCGGCGCCAGGCAGGCAGATCTGGCTCCTCTGTAGTCCCCGTCATGCTTGGCGGCCCGCGGTGACCTGTTCAACACCTTTACCACAACAGATGGCTCGGTGGCGGTGGCGGCGGCGGTGGCGGTGGCGCGGGGGGGTGGGAATCTGCCAGAACAATCTGCCGCTAGCAGGTGTGGGCTAATTGTCTGGGAGGGCTCGGCGGCGGCGGCGGCGAGTGCCCCCAGCGCTACCTGAGTGGAAACAAATATCTTCATTTAGCCCCGGCCTGCCGAGGGAGCGCGGGTCCAAGGGCCGGAGCGGGTGGAGCCACAGGCCCGTCTTTGTCAATTAAAGAAAGGCGGCAGTGTTGCCGTCCTGCCCTCGCATCGCACAGCTGTGGAGGGACGTGGCGCTGCGTGTCAAAGCGCGCGCTGTGCCGGGAAAAGGCGCCGTGACACGGCCTCTTCGGGGCTCCGGCGGTTTCGTCGCAGCCAAACAAGCTCTGGTTGTGTCCTGTAAGTGCGGCCCTCGGGGAGAAAAGGGACCTGTAAAAACGGGGCGGTCGAGGCGCCGGGCGAATGAGCGGCACCTGCGGCGTGAGCTCTCCGTTCGCTTTGGGCCCTCGCCGACCGTCGGGAGCTGCTGTCTTTTCCTTTCAGGCATTTTCTCGAAGCATCTGTATGGCATCGCTGTGTGGAGGTTTTTTTATTCTCCCGAAGACCGGTTTACATTCTCATTTCATGTGGTGGGTCAGGACTGTGGGTTCTGTGCCGCTTTTTGCTGCGAAGGGGCGACGGGTTGCGTGGCGGTTGGAGGCGACGCCTCACGGAGGACCTCGGCTCATTGGCTCGGTCCTCCCACAGTTTTTACCCCGAATAATTGAGTAAATGGGTGTAAATGGGTAAATCGCTGTAAAAAGTTTACCGTACAAACAACACAGTGCAAGTTGTCCTGGACAAAAGGGTCATATAAATAATGATGACTATATTATTAATAAGCATTTCATTACAAGTCAATACATAAGTAGCAAAATGCCAGCGTATTACAAGACCTGTTTTTTTTCCTTTTTCTAAGTTTTCATTTGTAAAATGCAAATAATAAAAAAAAAATACATAATGCACAAGGGCCTCAGACACGAATCAATACCGATGTACTTGAGCCTTAAACTGAAAGGCAAACTAAACTTCAATGCTTAATAATTTCATGCAACTTGGTAAATATAACCAGAGACATTTTAAGTAGCTTTTAAGAAACATATAAACATAAAGCACTTTATAGGCTTCTTTACCTACATGCCAATAATGTGCTTGCAGTTTATTTTTATTATTATTAGTCTGTGTGGAGTTTGCATGTCCTCTCTGTGCAGGTTTCCTTCCACAGTCTAAAGACGTGCTTCAGGGGTCACTGGAATTTACTCGTGTGTGTGTGTGTGTGTGTGGCCACCCTGTACATCCCATCAAGAATGTGTGTATTTCTGGAAGTTAACCCAGTATGTGGAGGACATCTTATGCAGCGGTATCTAACATCCCGCCCGCCTTGGCTCCTCACGCAGGCCGTTTGGAAGCCTCTGTGAGGTGCTAGGTGTCTAAAAGCATCCCCGGCCTGCGATTGATCTCCGCGCCGCGTGTGTCCTCTGCTCCAGTCCATTAGGGCCCGCCTGTTATCAAAAGATGCTCACATAAGTCTGCCCTTCTCTCCCCCCTGGTTCCGCAACATAAGGAACCGAATCAGGTGGCCCCCGTTGAGACGGGAGCTCCGAGCTCGAGCCCGAACAGCCGCCCCCTCCATCGCGGTTCCCCACACGTTTCCGGTCTGCTTTTCAGCAGCGCTGTCTCACCGTGGGCCCGATGGGAAGCCATTAGCAATTCCGACACCCGTGCCCCTCCCATCCGCAGACCAGCCGGAGAGCGGTCAGCTGCTGCGTTCTGACAGAGGCTCCCGGCCGCTCCCGCGTAGGGGTGCTGAGCGAGACCTGACCTCCCCCTGGGCTCTCGACCACCCCGGCTGTGCGTGATGCAGCCACTAGAAAGTCAAACAGAGCCCCCCACCTTCCCACTGCACGCCCCCAGCGGTGCCGCCCGGCCGATAGGTCAGACCGACCGCCGACACGGTCCGCAGGCAAGGACGCGGGTGCGGCTTAATCCTTCCCGCTCGGCGGCGACCGTTCACAGCGCAGTACGAACGCTGTTCTCTCCCTTCTTCAGAGCCTCGTGGTCGGTGGGCATTTCATGAGTTGCGGTGGCCACGCACCACCGATTACGCGCAGAACGACGGCAGCGGCGGCGGCCGTAATCGTCACGCTTCTGTCCGGCTGCACGTCCAGTCACGTGGGAATCCCCACAGCGTGGCCTTTGAGGGGGATTGAACCACTCTGTAAGGGTGGTGGTTGGTTGCCTGTCCCCTCTTTCTCTCGGGGGTCCCCTGCACTGGTTTCCCCCCTCGGGTCTGAGATGCTTGCTAGGGGGGAAAGGGGTAAAAAGGGGAAGGATGCAGCTCGGTCACATGTCTGTGCCCTTGGTAACGGCAGAGTGCTGCAGATGCCATGGTTTCTACATGACATTATTATTATTATTATTATTATTATTATTATTATTATTATTAATAATAATATCATTGGGTTGGGGTGGGTTTGAAAGCACTGTGTGCCAGACTATAAAACTACCCCTGCATGGGACTCCAGTACTTCACAGCTATTATTATTATTATTATTATTATTGTTGTTGTTGTTGTTGTTGTTGTTTTTGTTGTTATCTCAAGAATCATTTATTGTCGAACAATACAAGGGACATGAGGGGCAGAAAATTTAATAAAACGTAACTGTGAGATAATATAGATTCAGACAAAAGTCTGTATATGTAAAACGTGATAAAAAAATAATTGTACTCCCTGCTCAGAACTGAATTTTATAATATACATACACACACTCGCAGATACGCACGATTATTTAAAAAGTAACACAGTTTTTTACTCGCTGGCTAATTTACCGTAGTTACTATGATTTTGAGGATTTAACTGTGTGCGGCAACACAGAAATGTTCTCGTGTTGTATCCACCCGACTCACCGATCACCACCTGCACCTCAGCCTCTCCGAGCCTGAAATCCTCCATCTTCCTGCTGGTCTTTCCTCTTGTGGAGGGCTCTCCATCTCACTGGACAACTTTCTAATCTCACCCCCCCCGGGGGGCCCATCACACTGCAACTGTAACCCGCTTTTGCAGGAACATCTGTCGAAGCTGTCAGTACTTCACACCACCCTCGACGCAGCCCCTGCTTCAGGCCTTGGTGAAATCCCACCTGGACGATTGCGACTCCCTCATATCTGGTCTTCTGGCCTCTGGGCGACCCGAAATGCACGTAATATGTGCAAAAGCACTCGAACTTATGCGAGAGGGCGGGATGGTCAGAACTCTGGGCACGCCCACGTCCCGTATCCGCCCCGTCCAAGGTGTCTCTGGTTGTACAAGAACAAGCGGGACGTCAATCCCCTTGTCAGTGCTGGTTTGGGGTCATTTAGGGCCACCTCAGAGGCGACTGCTGACAGTCGTCCCCCCTCATCGTATATATCACCCGCATTCACACGCTTACACACAGATTTGTTAGGAACTCGAGCGACCTTCTTTCCAGGCCACCGCGCAAGGAGGCCTTCATCTTGTCGAGCTCTTCAACGACACCTAGATCGAACATTATAATGCAGTTTATATATTCCAACTCCCTACTCTGAGCGCAGGAGGTAAGTGAATAAATCACCGCCTCATCTGCCGTTACTCAAAGCATATAGCGCGAATACATTTCGAATCCGTGAAAACCCGCTGCACTGTTTCGCAGCAGCGGTGCCGAATTAACCCGGCGTTGCCCTCGCGAAGGCGCCGTTCCAGGCTGGACGGGCTGCTCGGGGGCGGGAGTCACAGGGATCAGCGCGGATCCTGCAAAAACAGACCTTTCGATACTGCGCAGCACACGAACAGACAGAAAGAAACAACTATTTTCTAAACATATTTAATTTTTCGCTGCCGTGTTTCCCAAACCGCCTAAATGTTACCGTGGCTGTTTTATTAATTTTTTTCGCCTCCGTTCAGAAGTGCCTTCTTTGCTGCAAAACGGAGCGTCGATCCGGATATTTCGCACAGTTTTTATACGACGACGGGGTTTATCGCGCGCCGCTCGGCCCGCGAGGAATTACACCCCGTCTGGGCCGCGAGGTGAAGGGAAATCCACAGGCACACGGTTTATGGGGGCCCTGCACTGTATCAAAGCCCTAATCTCGCGCTTAGCGCTGCCCCGGACAAACTTACGAACTTACCGTGGTACACGCTTGCGCTGGGCCCGAGCTCCGACCCCCGCTGTCAGGCCCTCTGCGAGCTCTGGTCTCCGGCCAGCTGGGGTCCCTGCTTCACCCCCCACGGACCCGACAGCATTTTCACCTGGCAAGATCTGCTGAAAAAACCCCCAGCGCCCCCCCAAATTATCATTGACTTATTGCGCGGCGTAAAAGGGGCGTGAGGGAAACGGCCGGCCGTCTCGAGGCTAAAATCCGCGCTTTTGCTCTGAGCCGCTCAGTCGAAAATACCCTCCTCGGCCGCCTTTAATAGCCTGCCACCAGATTTTATATCGGGAGTGTGAAAATGCTAATATTAATTCTTGCTAAACGGTACGATTGTCTGTTTGGCGCAGCAGTTTTGGGCTATTTTAGCGGCACAGTAAATGTGAAGGAATTATTCAAACGCCGCACTATATAATCCACGTCATTTAAATAACGCGCAATAGGAAATGTGTGTCCGGGAGCGTTCTGTACGCTGCCTCGTATCAGTAACCGGGTGTTAAAAATACCGTCCACGCAATCCCATCTCGCAGCGAGTACAGGCAATAAGCCCTTTAAACAAACGTCCTGCAGAAACGGGCGGAAAACGGAGCTCCGGCCGGCGATGAGTCCCAGTAGGGCCCGCGGTTATTGTCTGGGCCGACGGTGAGAGAACGTTTCCCGACAAGCCGGGGGAGGAAGAAAAGCCGCGGTCGCCTGGTGCTCCGCTTCTGGGACGCGTCGCAGGTCCCTGCAAACACTCTGAGGGGGACTTGTGTCGTAAAGACCAGCCGCTGAGCCCGTCATCGCTTGACGCCCGTCTGCGGTGCGTCTGCGTGTCGTCTATTGGCTTCCTCTGACACGGCAACCGCTTCTGGATGGAAAGAAGATTAAAATAATAAATACAGAAAGAATGAGCAAGATGGAAACGGTCACATCGGCATCGATGCCGGATGTAGAGGCGATACAACGATATGCTGTCAGAGCAACAGCACAGAGTCAGGAATACGGACCGGAACGTCACTCGCTCGCTTATTCTTGCTCTCCGCTTGTCCCGGTTAGGAGCCCCTGCCAGAATAGCAAGGAGCGAGCAGCTAATCCCCGCTAGGCAAGGAGGGGTTCACCCAGGGTGGGATGCCAGTCCATTGCAATGCAGCCACACACAAACACATACTGTTAATCATGAATTCACTTGAAATACATGTCTTTGGACTGTGGGAGGAACGTGCAAACTCCGCACAGACCGAGCTGGATTTGAACCTGTGTCCGTACAGCCCTGTGAGGCCATAGTGCCACCCTCTGTGCCACCCTAGAGCCGCAATCCGAATAAATAAATGCCGGTATTTACGGCAAAAGCACCTGCACGGCGCCTCTCTGACGGACCGCTGTACGATGGCGGAGAACACAGCTACTGGCCGCAGAGCCAAAGCCTGACAAGCAGCTCTGCCGCCCCTGGCGCGGCTGAAAAGTTATCCAAACACTTCTGACACATTTGTAAAGCGAAAAGGACAGCAAGGTGTAATTGTTCGGCCGGACGAATCGCAGAAGTGAGGTTGGGATTCCACGCAGGCCCGTGACTGCCTGCGAGGGGCCGAGTTTGGGCCTCAACCAAAAGAAACCCCTCAGAGGACCTGCTCGCCTCCGCCCGCTCTGCACTTCCACACCGTAAAACGTCCGTCCTTGACTTCGGATGCAGTCGAGAAACGCCGTTTCTCCCGTCGCGTCCGATCAAAGACATTTTGAAAGATGCGTTGAAATTTGCGGCGCCTGTGTAACCCATCTGGGTGGGAAGCTAGCGGCGGCTAACAAGCATTAGCGGAGCGCTGCCCTGGATTTTGTGTGTCTCGGTGCCCGTCACTCTTCGGGTCCTTCCTACAGGTCCCCCTCGCTTCCCGGAGCGACCGCGTCTCCGTCGCTCGGCCTCCAACCGGCAGCAGGCGACGCCGAACTTTCGCGGCTTTGTTACCCAGTTTGCGCGCCGTCGCCGGAGCGGCGCCGATTCACACCCGGCTTGTTCTTTGTTTGCTGCCAATTCCCAATTTCTAGTGGACCGACCGAGAGTCGCTGCGGGAGTTTGCGGCTCCGTAAACGGCGAACGTGGCTTCCCCTCGGAAGTTCACACGTCACTCTGGACCTTAAATCGCGATCCGGGCACGAAGACTCGGGATCGCCGAGCGTCCGGATGCCAACATCTCCAGGATTCATTCGGTCTCAAGTAAATTTCGTTACTATGCAACTGTACGCGGCGTAAAAACCATTCGAGGTAGAACATCCAGAAACCCGACTGCACCCCCCCACCCCACACACACGCTTTTCCCTACTGAATATAATCGTCTTATTTCACACTCGCACGTCGAACCCATCAGGATTGTCTGAAAAACGAGCTTCAATTAATTTCGCAATTTGCTAACAGGTACCGACCGGCTAATGGGCGCGACTCGCGGACGTGTCGGCCGTCCCGCCGCCGTTTGACGTTTCATTACGGAATTTATAGCTCGGCGGATTTCTGACGGGACGATTCATCTCGCGGCGGACGCGCGCTGTCCTCCCGTTACGGACCCGGGAGGCTGCCGGGGGGCCCGTCGAGTCACGGGAGAACTTCCTCCAGCATTTATGACATTCATCGCCGGATCTTCTGACACGCTCGTCCCCAGGCCCGCAGACCCGTTGTCATTCACATTGATTAATACATCTAATTTCGGCAAAGCTAACATGTCACCAGTGAGACGGAATGGTTTATGCTCCATTATTGCCGTTTGATCGTATCGGGAAGAGACACTTTCGTCACCGGGCGAGAAGGGAAAAGGCTTATTGAGGCGTCACCGGTTATATAAGAACGAGCGGGACGTCAATCCCCTTGTCAGCGCTGCGTTGGGGTCATTTAGGGTCACCTCGGGGGCAGCTGCCGGCGGTCGTCCCCCCCTCGTCGTATACATTACACGCGTTCGCAACTAAACTCGATTAAAAGTAACCTCGACGCGTTTAGCTTCCGCATTTGACACGGTGGAGATGGCTGTCGCCAAACCAGCGTACAACGATAAGCACCTTGCAGGGGTGTTTGCTCAGAATATTTCTTACAGTGATAAATATTTTAGATTTACTTTATAAAACTACTAATTTTACATTTAGAGACTTTTTACCGTTTGACTCATTTTTACCGTGTCAGTTCAGGGTAAGAACCTCCATCAGCGTGGTTACAGCAGGAGATGCAGTTCAAAGCTGGAAGGCGCCACTCAAACCACCGGCTTACCTGCTGCTTTATTTCAGGTTTTTAGCTTCATTGTTTTTTCCCATTTTACTGAAACCCACCTGTGCAACTGCCGGCGTGCGGGGAGACTCTTCACGAGAAGAGCGGACGTGCTGACCACTCGACACTTACCTGGCCAGCCTGACCTCAGGACCCCTGCGTAGTTGCTTCAGACTGTTTATAATTATTACAGTCAACATTTTCTTATCTGACACTTTCTTCTCCAAGACAACAAACACTGTCAGTTTTCTACGTTAAGCTCCTTACAATCATTTACAGAGCAGGATATTTTTTGCGGTGTCAATTCAGGGAAAGTTCTTTGAGGAACTAGAGAAGTAGGTGGGATCCGATCCGAGGGCCTTCTGCTTCTAAATACGCGACACGGCCGACCAGGGGCTGTTTTCTATATTAATTATTATCGTTTTTAGTCGGATTCTTCACAGTTTCCGGGTATAAAGAGCATAACAACCTCAGGACACCAGTGTTACCTCATTGCCTCCGTTTCCACCCGGTGAGGAAACAGGTGGGAAAATATCCGTTGTCCGATCCGCTCCTCAGCTTCTAATTCCACGGACGTCTCCTGTCGACCTCGCTCCGCTGCGGGGAGTATTTAGCGTTGACTCGGAGAGACAAACCAAACAGTTTATTCCAATAAGAACTCCCACACAAGGGGCGATATTGACCCGCCGTGTGACGAATCTGTCATCGCCGCTTCCACGCTGCGGCTCGGCGCGTCCGCGCGGCTCTCCCGGCGTCACAGAGAGGCTGCGAGAACATACAGCGGCGACCAGAGCGGATCGATACCACGGTAAAGTGACTTGTTAGCCAAGTTATACCTCAAACTGGCTTTGCTGTTCTTTAATAAGACACGCCTGAGATCAATGGAGGTGTTTCCATTTACTGCTATGATCGATGGGCCATTTTAATGCCCTTCGCAGGGGAGGTTTTAAGGTTTGCTGGTAGGAAAAGCAAATCTTTTCCCATCATGCTCTTGTTTATTTTTTTGTTTGTTGATAAAACCTTTCGGCTTTTTAGGGTCCGATTAGACTGGCAGGGTGGCGGAGGCCTTCCTGGTCACGACCATCACCCTGCAGGCAGAATGTCCAGGGTCTGAATCCCACCTTCGGCCACAGTTCCCTTTATCAAGGTGCTGACCTTCAATTTGTGGAGGAAAAAAAAATATCCAGCTGTTTAAAAGGGTAAATCGCGGTAAACCTGATGTTACAAGTAGACTTGAACCGAGGAGTGAGATGCTGTATTTTAACGCTGATGGGAATTATTTTGCGATTCTCGCCTGAAACTGTCTGAAAAGTGAAGGATTTAAATATGACCCGTCGATGGTTCTTGATGCTCCAAGACAACAAGACATCGGTTTTCACTGATGGAAAAAAGAAGCAAAAAAAAGGCTAAATCGTTTTATCCGAACAAAACGCAATAACGGGGCGCAGTTGGACGCCGGTTGCTTGGAGAGAGTGGATTATGTCACGATGCCCAACCATTCGGTCCTTCTTGCTCTCGCACCTCATCGTGCAGGTTAAAAATTCCCCCGAGACACACGGCTCCTTTGTGATCGAGAGACTGCTCCTTTATTGAGGCAGTGAGACTTTTAGGAGACGTGGAGATGTCTCCTTCCTTCAGCACTTCCTTCTTTCTCCTCCAGATGTCTTCCCCCCCCGTAGATGCCTTCCACCGTACACGTTCACACCTTAAGCAAAAGCCATCTCCAAGCGAAGGAGAAGACGTTCACAGGAGACGGCGACGCTCGCGTGCCGTCTAACGTCTCCAGTTGATTTGTCGCGATTAAAAAGAGCCCGTTTGAAAACGGGATGAAAGCAAACAGTTCAAGTTACTGGAACCGCTGCAGGGATCGGAAGTGGCACAAAGGTGAGCAGAAAAGCGCCGCATTATACGCGGCCGCTTCGCCCGCAAACAGCTGCCCTCCGACACAGAGGCTGCCTGTTACGCCTGCGCCAGATGTTGCTGCGCTCGGGGTTGTGGGGACGCAGCCCATCAATGCGGCCCTGTTTCCTGTGTGGCTCCCTTGTACCAGGGGACACTGAGGGAGCACTCAGCAGGGCCCGCCCCGGCCCAGGGGGGTCGGCCTCAGCAGGGCATCCGACGGGGTGCCCGCCGAGTCCGCACGTGTCCGCGTGGAATTCACAAAACCGAGGGCAAAATCAAATATGTCTGGAAGGGTCACTCTGCAGGACGCATCTGTAAAAACCCACTTTTTATGTCGATATGCAGTCGCTGGAGATGGGAAGGGGGGGGGGAAGGGAGGGATGGAGGGGGCGGGCGAGCGGCATAACATGTTCTGAATGTAATAAAAGTTGTCGTCTGATTAAAGTGACCCCGACTCTCTCCGCTCTTAATCCGCCGCGTCCACTCTCGAGCCGTATCGACGCGGCCCCCCGCGGAGTCTCTGCACTCCCAGGTATGACTAACTGCTATCTCCTTCCCGCCGACCCTCTGTCATTTATCTAGCGCCGCTACGCCGGGCGGCCGTCTGCGCAGCGTGGCGGCGCGCGGTGACAATGATGCGCGCCGACCAGGCCTCTCCGCCAGCCCTGCCGGGACAAATGGCAATCGATTATGCGGCAGTTGTATCGACTGCCCAGGCTTCACGCGTCGCATGTGCTGCCACCGCATCCCCCCCCCCCCCCCCCCCCCCCCCCCCCCCCCCCCCCCCCCCCCCCCCC